>JAUZND010019562.1:0-51209 GCA_034780555.1 Coelogynopora nodosa | reverse complement strand
TTGATCTAATTATAAGTAGGAAAATCGATCTCACTGACCTTGAATTAGTCGGAAACAAACTCAATTTTGTCCAAATCGGTCAATAGGAAGCCATATTAGCAACAAAAAAAACTAATACTCGGTTCTGATTGGCTGAAAATAGCCAGATTTAAAATATATATATGTATTTAAAAAAATTATGTTTTTAAATTTTGAAGAAAAAAAATTGGGGGGGGGTATGAATCATAATCTATTTTTCGCCATGACTACTTGCGCTATTTCGGTTCCGTATTTTTAGGACGTCAGATGTATGTAGATCTTCTGTATTTTGTGAGTTAGTAGAATATGTGGATCTTCGAAAGATTGTATCTGTTAATATTAATATCAAAAGAATTCTGTAGCTGAACAAGGCAAGCAAAAGCAGCTTCATTGAAGGAGTTGTGTGAAAATGAAGCACAAGCAACATAATTGGTCAAATCTCTGGCAAAACTCTGTAGAGTGTTGTTTGAAGCTTTAGTTTTTTGGTAGATTCCTATGTAATTTGATGCGATGATTTCAAATTCGTTGGAGGCAACTCTTTATTTTGGTATCGTTTTTCTGTATAAGCGATTGATGACGTCATCACATATTTGACGTCACGGAAATTTAGATTACAGCAGAATTGTTAAAATTTTCCGCGGTTTCCTATGTAATTTGATGTTAGGATGACATTATCAGCTGCCTCTATTAGTAATTACGAATGAAAAATACATTTGTTGTTAGAAAGACTCAATTATATAATTATCATTTAAGCAGTAAAATTCTTAAAATCCATAATATGTGTTTGTGTAAGTAAACTACGATATGCAATATCAATAATAAATAATATATATATAAAGTGAGTAACAAATTGTCACTCAATATCAACCAATTCAACATTATTGGGATTCATACATTTCTCTTTACATTTTTTACAGGAACAGTGTACTGTATTACAAGTTTTGACATGATCAGTTAATTAAATTCATTACTTCAACAAGAGCAGCCAGTTGGTTGACCAGATAATATTGTTGTACCAGTTTACATTGAAAACTGTCTCGTTCAAAATAAAGAGGATCAATGGATGTTGGATATGGAAATACTATAGAATTCCGTAACATTACAATGAATATTCTGCAATTATTCACCCTAATGATGAGATCGCTAGCATTTATTCTGGTGAAATTATTCACGACATTCTGTTAACATTTTCTATTCTTTGTATGCTTCGCATTGATTCATTTCATAAGCTAAATGAACATTAACAGAATCATCTTCGTGAATTATTTTACCAGAATAAATGTTAACGGTCCCATCATTAGGGTGCTGATTGATGTCAAAAATATCAATGTGTGTTAATAAAGCGTTTTGAATACTTTAATTATCTGCAGAATTTTTATTCATTACTCTTACAACTTTCAGGTAATGTTATGTTATTCTGTAGAATTTCTATCTCCACCGTCCATTGATCCTGTTGATTTTGGATGGAACATTTTTCAATGTAAGCTGGTACCACAATATTATCTGGTAGACTAACTGCCTGCTCCTATTAAAATTAACTGTTCATGTAAATGTTGAAATACAGTACAGTGTTCCTTTAAAAATTGACACTCTTTTGTACAGAATTCTGTAAAATGTAAAAATAAATGTACGAATCCCAATAATGTTAAATTGGTAGATATTGACTGACAATTTTTCTCTCACGTGTTGTTCTTAGTTGTACGTACGAGTATATATATTATATATATATGATATTCCAATTATTTTGATTTTTATTACTGCTTAAATGATATTCTATAAGAATCTTTTTGACAAAAAACGTATTTTTTCATTCATAATTACTAATAGAGGTAGATGATAACGTCACCATCATGAATAATAAAAAAAATTAACTAGTCGGTGAGTGGCCTCCAACGAATCTGCAATCAGCGCGTGACATTACATAGGTATCCACAAAAAAACTAAATATGTTTCCCAAAACAAGGTTCAGGTCTGACATCTGAATAATAAAAAAAAAATTACATTATATTATACTTTTTTTTTTTTTTTGTATACTTGAATATACTCGAATTGTTTTGTTGGGGTAACGTGGACACCCTGTAATAATAAAATATATAAATTGAAGCACAACTAAATAACAATTTACTAACATTACAATTTACTATGTATAAATTACAGTTTAATTACATCAAAATTTGTATAAATTTCTTATAGTTGCTATTTGGGGATCTGCTAATGTTGCTGGTGTGTGTCTACAAAGTGTTAATCCTGATATTGGAACTGAAAAAGACCCAGAAAACTTCCAGAAAATGCATCAAGAAGTTATCACTGCGTGAGCTATTATATTAATTGATTCTTTGTTTATTCTGTGTTTTACCTATCATTAGTTAATAATCATTATTTACAAATTATTTTATAATATGATATAAATAATACTTTTAAGCAGTGTCCCAAATCGGTGTCTGCAGTGATTTATAATAAAAAAATAAAAAATAAAACAAAAATGGGATTAAGGATTACTAAATAGTGACAATAAATAAAATAGTTTTCATGTCAGCATTAAATGTCGAGAAATCACGTGGCGCAGCTAGGCGGGTCATTATTAATACGAAGCAGACTTGACACATATTATTTCATACACTACAGGTGAAATTTTTATTATTATAAGATTATTATAGTAATAGATATTATTAAGTAAATATATTTTATGAATGTTGCTAGATGCCGCCATTGTTGTAAGTATATTTATCAAATTTGGTAGGAATAAATCTAATCTACATCCAAAACTTTCAAACAATTTATAATCTGCTGAATAATGTTGTAACGTTTTTATAACACAATGGCGAATATAACAATGAAAATAACAACTACTATGAAAGAGTTACGGTGGGGTCACTTGCCATAACACTGATAAATCTATACAAAATAAAAGTATATGTATATGAGTGTGTGAGTAAGGAATCTATCAAGTGAAAAAGTATATGAGTAAGGAATCTATCAAGTGAAAAACGATCAAAGAAATAACAAATAATTTGTTGAATGCTGCTACAACCGGCATTTACATTTTACTGTATTGATTGTTGCAGGTATACAATATACTGAAATTTACTGCAATTATTCAATTTTTATTTCTTGCTTTAGGACAAATTCTATCATTCAACTCAAAGGCTACAGTTCTTGGTCAATGGGTCTATGTATCAGCACCGTTTGTGGCTATATCCTCACACATCGAACCAAAATTCTTCCCCTTTCAACTCTAGCTAAAGTAAGTTCCTTTCAGTGGGTGGATATGGCATTATGATATAGTAATATTATACTATCGGCAGTAATTTATCCTATGGTTTTAAAATAATTGCCCTTTATCTTATTTATATTTTAGCACGATGGAGCTTTACCGGTAAATTTTAAATAACAATTGTTTATTAACTAATACTTCATTTAATAATAATTATTTTTCTTTTTTTAAGCAGCACGAATTGCTAGTGACTGTTGTAATATTTTATTTTTAATGAGTTTTAAATTTTAAAAATTAATTTTATTTCGCTCATTTCGCATAATACATATTTTATTTGATACCCAATACATTCGCATAAATAATAGTAAATTAAGGTATTATAATTATTTTATTGTTGTATAAAAGATTGGAATGGAATTAAAATAAATAGCAAAACTAAAGGATTTTTGAAATTTTCAAGGAATGTAAATGTTTTTCTAAAAAACTCTGAACATTTTCTCCATGTCTATGAAAAAAATGTTTAATATTTAAAAAATACTAATTTAATAAATTTTAATAAACTTCTTGCTGCTTCTTCAGGAGCCTGTCAAAACTATATGATTCTACAAACGTAGGTATCTGTGTGATAAAATAAAGAAATTGAAGGCAAATAGAAACATTCGGATTATTTAGTATTCAAAGCTGGGGAAAAATGTTGATTTCAAATCTCTCATTATAAAATTAAATGCCTTTCGTGCAAAACTCTACTTTAATGATAGAAGAAGAGATACACTGTAGAGTTCCCACTCGCCCTGAAAATACTTAGAAATAATCAAAATAATTAAAATGCCTTACAGGGCCTTGAATATTGTATTGGTGTGAAATGTTTGCAGGTGTTTCTCATAAAAAATAAAAATCTGCTCGCTTCACTCGCAAATTCATTTTAATACTTATATCTGCTAAATTAATGTTTCTCGTATATATATATATAGTTCAAATATTAAAAAGTAATTTATACCATTGAACATACAGTTGTAAAAAAATATTATAAAAATATTTGATCTATGTACCTCGATGCCTTGATAAGACTAAAGCGTGGGAACACTAACTAAACCAGTTCTGACACTTGCTTGGCTTGGTTTTATTTCGATTGAAATGATTTTTACATGTATACTAATAATAATAATGTGATAAAAGTATTTCCAATCCGGGTGAGAGTGTGAATTGTGAACTCGAATTTAAAACCACCGAGAACCAAATTCAGCGTAGCGTAAATTTATTTCAATCGGGTTCAAACGGATTTAAATTCACTTGGTTTGAGTTGATGGTTGGAAGTCTATTTTCTGTATTCAAAAGAATTTCTGTTTCAAGATGACATATTCTGCTAAATTTTCCTTAATGTACATTTTTAAATCTCCGAATTACTTCTACTGTCAATAGTACATGTGTATAAATGTTGCTTTATTTATTTGAAAATTAATTTGCATTTATATTTGGTTTGTTCATATAAGGAATAATATATAAAAATGAGATTAGGGAAGGAAGTGGCAGAAGTTCGCTAAAAATTTCACCTAGACGCGAATTTAATTATTCTATTTTTTCATGATTGCAGTCATAGATATGGATTTCTTTCTCTCATTCCTAGATGTACAATCTATAATAATCCTGTTATATACGATGGTTACGAAAACGATGAGTCATACATCAGTTTTGCGAGGCAAGCCGAGGTAAAAAATTAATTTAGCTTTTATGCGCATCCTAAATAGGCTAATTATGTTAAAAATAATGTAATTCATTTTCTTTTAATAAAATAATTTCTTTATTTAACGGTAGTAGAAATAAACGTAAAGTTTTACTACGATTTTTATGGTGCAAAATAAAATTTGATCTGATAAACTTTTCATTGTTAAAATAGCTTTGAAGAAAGCCTATTTAGGCTATGCGCAACTACAACTACAGTTACAATTATTTTCCTTTGAAAATAAAAGTATTACTCATCATTGGATAGGCACATATTGGATATCTAGGTATAAGTAATATATACGAAAAATCTATATCTATGATTTCAGTCATGTTTTTTAGGTTGTTTGTGTTTTTAATGTAATTAAATTTTATTTTGATAAATTGTGAAGGCTTTTGCCAGAATATTAAATATTTTATTTCCCATATATTTTTTGTATGTTTCAGATACTACTATGTTATCAAAAAATTGTGTTTTAGGTATTAAAGTAGATGTAAATTATTTTGCAAATAAAATACCTTAATCAGTTTTCATGTTTCTTATTATTCTTATGGCTTTGTGCTATGAAAGTAAGATCACTTGTAGTCTTAAAATTATTCATGAATATTGAAAAATATTCACATTGAAAATTTCCTTTCGACTGCAGACTTTTAGATAAGGTTGCAATGAAAAAGGCAGCGTATGAAAATCGTCTTCGAAAACAAAAGAAAGGCTAATGAAGAAGAAACGAAAAGGTCTCAAGAAGCGAATGTAGTGTATTTATATTAGGAAGCTACGACTAAGAATAAAATGTCGGTAGAGTTGTCCGAAAGTATTTCTGCGAAGGGACGAGAAATTCGAGAGACAGCATTCAAAAGAAATAGACGTAGGTGTAGGAATAGGAACTGGAGAGAAGCTCACACTTTTTGGATGAAAAAGAGAAAATGAAAGCAAAAAACAATTAAATAACTAATCGAGACTAATATAAAAACTTTTTGCAGTATAAATCATTACACGTTGCGTTTTAAAATTCCTAAAGTATCTAACTCCACTTTTGTATATTTGTTGATTTTACATTTTGATGCTTTATAATATTGCATACAGTTATACAACTTGTCTTCCTTTTTGATTCGTGAAAATGTGGATATATACATCAATTTTGAAATTATAAATATAATATATGCTCTATTGCATACAGTATTTGTGTAGCGAATATGATGGCCACACAAATTATTGCAAAATTTCCATATATGAAGAACTGAATAATGCAATTGATAACATCTAATTTAGCAATATTATACATTACATTGCTATAGCTATTATTTTATTTATTCTATTTAAAATTACGCTATAATTTTCATTGACTGTGCCTTCATTTAACAACAATAAATTAAACTAATTTCGTAATTAAAAACTAATTTCGTAATTTCGTATAAAATTCCATGGACACTATAAAATTAATTATAATAATTTTAATAATTACATAGTGTCCATGGAATTTATCCGAAATATATATATAATTAAAGTTTTAACTATCGAAATTATTTTAATTTTATAATATTATGTCATGTATACTTTCCTGATCTGGTATACAATTACTATAATCATTATTTGTGTCTACTTGTAATAAACTAGATTTCAAGAATAGCATGTTTATATATCTGGTCTATCTTTAATGTTTTTTATCTTAAATAGTTTCTTATAACTTCGCATTCTTGTAATAGTTGTTTACAATATTTCATTACACTGTTGTATATTAGTTTATAATATTGCATATACAGGGTGTCCAAAAATTATATATTAAATATAAACAAAAGTACTCAACTATCTTTATAATAAGCTATTTATAAAACGTATGATTTCACACACTTCAATAATTATACTTTTTTGAGATATGAGAAGTCTTTAATTTTCATTCTGTATATAATAGACATTCATAGGAAATATTCTTAATGAATTTAAATCTGGTGATAATGACGGCCACTCCACATCACTTATTAATTATGGGCACCCTGTTACTTACCATATGATATCCAATGTGTGTGTCCTCTGTCCAGTAACGAGTATTCTGTTTGTGAACTTCATCATTAACCTTGACATTTGCTTTATTCGTAAATAAGACAGACTTCAAACATTATTTTCATTATCATTACATTGACTATGCAATTGACCATTCACAAATCTTAATTCATCTGTCTGGATTATCTTCAGTCAGTTTTTTAGTGAGTTCTAACTTAAATAGGTGTCATTTTTCTTGAGTGTATATAATTATTATGTATGATGCTCTAGGGAAACGACGTCTATATTCCAGAGAAGCTTTGCGTAGAGATTTTTTAGGACTTTGGAAAATTGCAACCACTATATATATATTTATTATAATCTTGACAGTGGACTTAGCATGTTTTATCAGCAACACTCCCAGTTTAAATTTATTCAGTAGCTTTGCAATTGCAATAAATGTATTTAATACCTTCAATGTGAAGTATTTTGCTTCAATTTAGTGAAAAGATAGATTGGGATTTCTACATATTGGGTAAAATGTTTTCATGAATCTCTTAATTTATAAAGACCATTTGCTATTATTTACCATCTTGTTAAGATATCCCCTTTTTTTACTAGATTTCAATAATTATATATCAATGTGTGCAGCTACATGCACAATATAAACGAAGTCTGTAAAATTATTAATAAAAATTCCATTTTATATTTTACTTAATGCAAATTTGCATAATTAATATATTGTAAAATTTCTCAAATAATAATTAAATTCCACTAAATTTGTATCAATTTGACATTCATTTCGTTAATTTTACAACGAAGTGTATGAAAATAGTTGAATATTCTTTTAGTATAACATAGACCTGTTGACATTTTATTTTTAGTATATTGTTTAGCTTTTATGATAGGCTTATTAAATTATTTATTAAATTAGGGTTTTGAATACAACCTACTACATAAAAGACAAAACAAAAATGCGTAATTTTGAATAAACAGATATCCAGAAATGTTCATAATCTTATTACTAGAAATTAAAATATATTATTAACAGACTGAACCGTTAAACATCACTTGTAAATCACTTGAAGACTATACAACTTATCCTAGTAGATAGACCCTAGTCTAAATTTATTTCTTGTCCGAATTAATAAAAATAACTAGGGCCTATGGTAAAGATAAGGATTTTTTAATTTTTATAAATGGAATTTAAGAGTGATCAGCATGAAGTGACTAATCACAAAATATATATCTAACGTAAATCTAGTAATATAATCATACTTTTTTGTTTTACGCTTATAGTCTGGTTTAATTAAAATATTGTAAAAAAATTGTAAATAAATTAACTGAAAATATTTCGGACTATGTTGTTTTCGATTGTAAGTCGTTTGTTGCCAAATCAAAATTTTTAACTTTTGTTTTTTTAGACAAAAAAAGTATAAATTTTTCTATGCTGATTATCTTTTATCTTTTTAAATCTATTTTTTAAGAATTCGTGTTATTGAAAAATATATTGAAATGGAATATTTCATCTATCGATTGATTGATGAATATGTAGGTCATATTACAAATGAGTCCTATACTGTATAAGTTCCAATGAAAATGAAGCCCGCTGGGTCCAGATTCGTTCACATCTCTTGTAGATTCTCAATAGTCGCCTTCAAAGCTCACGAAATCGACATACCAGCATATAAATTATTGGTGTACTCATTTATTAATCATATAGTATTTTTCATCATTAATATATTTATTTTAAATATGTATCATATATTTTAAGTTCTATTATAAATAATATTAAAATTATTAATCACTTGTTTTCTCTTTTTAATTATTCGCATTTACAAGTTTATTTCATTTAACCTTTTATTATTATTAATAATATAATATACTAATTTCTATAATTAGAATTATATACTGGTAGTTATATATAAAAAAGAATACTATAGTTAATTTGTTTAAAAAAAGATTTTTTTTTATTAAGTGTGGCACATTATTTTATTATTTTTATTTAAATGCTATTATAGTTTTGTTGGTAAATATATTGTAACATCGTTTTTATTAGCCAATAATAATGTTTTTAAATTGATTAAATTTAAATTGTGTATATATTTCTTTGCAATGTGTTGTGTCTCTCCTTCCTTGTAGGGTTTCCATGGAATTGATCGGGATATTTTTCTAAGTTTACCATGTATCATCACATCCTGTGGTATTTCCCATATCGTTCCGCCAACCCTTACAGACCAAGAAAAGGAAAAACTTTTTAAATCCGCAAAATCACTGGAGGACGCCATTTCCGAAATAGAATGGTAGAACAACGTCAATTTAGAAAATATTTTCATTGCACCAAAAGAAGTTAATATTCAATGAAACATTGTTTAAATAGTAATTTTTGCTTTCAAATAATTTTTACTATTCTGCATTTTTAGATATAATATATTGGTTTTAATGTATATTGTGATTATACCCTTTACAATTACATTAACAATACTACAATTAATTGAATTCTTATTGCATTGTACAATGACTTCCACAAATTTATTTATTATTATTTCCACAAATATATATATAGTATTCACAAAAAATATATTTTCATTTTTATTTAATTTGTTTGCTAAGGATTTTGGTTAATAATTATGTAATGGCTTCAAGTTATTATTTTAATTTTAATAGTACGTCAAAATCTAATTGTAAATTTATAAGAAATATTTACTTGTTACTGATAAGTAATATAGAAGAAAACTACAATTAATTAAATATAATATGATATAGCTTCTTTTCTATTAACCAGATAATCGTTCTCTCTTCAAATATAACATTTAGTTTTAATCTGGATATTGTGTGACGATGTTAGCGTATAATATATAGAGTATATAATATATCTATTTTCAGTATATTACATTTTAATATTTAAATCGTATACAAATTGTTTGCAAACTTTTTAGTAGATTACCGATACTTTGTTCCATTAGCACAATGTTGTAGACAATAACTGGTTGTATAGATCCAGTGTCCATTTTTGAAATTTGACAAGGAACTATCCCTTGAGATAGATATGGAGAAAGCCACTCGCGCTATAGTGGATAGTTTGCCTGGGGGTATAAAATGTGTTAGCTCAGCAATGCCGCAAAGTGGAAAGATATTTTTAAATTTTTACAAGATGTTCAACACATTAATTCCCTGCATAGCGTTTTGCTTATTATGTTAATATATTGAAGTATATAATTATATTGATTGTTGTCATGTGACATAGATATGTTTAATTTCTAATATTTTTTCTTATTAGCATATTAATCAATCATTGTAAATGATGGGTACTTTTTTTGTTTACTGGCATTGATAATTGGCATTGATATCTCATTTTAACAAACTTTTTTTTAATTGGCCGCCGTTTTTAATAACTAAAAATACTATGTATTATTTAATTTTCCCTTCTTATTACCATAATTTTAATATATATAGTAATTCATGTGTGATATATACAGTATTATATATTTATTTAACCTTTTCGGAGCATGTGTAAAATCTTCATATATAATCCGTACTGGTTGTTATTCATTACTATATTCTAACATGTGATTTACTTCGAATTATTAATGTAAGAATAATGGCATGTGCGAGATTAGAGTAATGTATCATTTATTTATTATAAATATTAACGTTTCTGATTTTGTTAATGCATGTACAAAATTAACAATTTTATAAATTTACATATAATCTTTATTGGAAATTTGAATAAAACAAATATTTTTAGGCCTAATTAATTGTTAACAAATTCAATATAATTATGAAAAATCGTTTTCTGTTAAAAATCTGTTTACTGTAAACTTTACATGATATATATTAATTGTATTAATTTAATTTATATATTTGTTGCCAATCATTGGCGTTAGTACGGCATGTAAATGAGGTTTTAATACCTAAAATGTGTCTGCTTTTTTCCTTCACAAATATAAAAAATTACTAATAATTCAGCCATGGTATTATACAGATCTGAGATATATTTGACAGTAAACTTTTAAAATAATTTATATAACATCTGTAAATCCTATGTACTAAGTGTCATAAACATATCTGCCAAGTGTGCTAATAGTAAGTGTACTAATATTAATTCGACAATATATATATATATATATTTTACAAAGAATCAGTAGGGCCTATATATATTTTTAAAACAATTTACATTCCAGGTTCAAAATAGTAGTTTTTCCTAAGTCTAATATAATTTCATTTATCGAAAACAGCCGACATGACTGCATAATTAAGCGTTACTTTTGTTTTACCATCAAAATTACTTCCCATTTGACTAACAGGCGACCGAATATTCCAAAGGCCTCACGCAATCATTAGTTTTATTGTTAAAATGTGTCTAGTTATTAACTATTTAGACCCTTTCAAATTGTGCACCATTTTTATCTGCATAAAACACTATAAGCATGATCATTCTTCTTCTGTGGCAGACATTGATTTTTGGCTTGTGGTAAAACTTCGCGTGTTTTTTGCATTTTGCATGCATCGTTTTCGCACCTATATAATAAAGTCTGATACGTGTGGTTTTAGTTCACATAATATGACATCGAACTTTACGCAAAACAATGATTTCATGACACTCACCGCGCATCATACACTTTTTAATTGACAATAAAAACTCCCAGTTTGCTTTCTATAAATCGATGGCTTATACTCAAAAAATATATATGTTATAAGCACGTTTGGTGATGGCGGTTTGCATGATTATATTTTATCCTTCAGTATAAAAATATTTCTAATTTTTACTAGATGTAAAAGAAAAATTTAATTCTATTCTTTATTGAATTCAATGATGGAATGCATTATAACATTATTTCTCTTCATACTTTGATATAATTTTTATATGTTATAAATTAACTGATGTTATTTTTTGTCTATGTGTATTTAATTTCTAAGTTTTTCTCCTAAAATTAGTTGTGGTTTAATATTGTGAGGCTATGTGACGTGGGCTTGTGGAGTCTAAATAAATATTATAAAGAATAATATCAAACATTAATTTTTAGGATAAAGAAAGTGTAAATGTCCGTTACATCTTCACCGGAGCGCGTGTTAAGAGTCTTTGTCACGAAAAGCGTTTTTTATCAGGTAGCATCTGTTATAAAGTTAACGGTTTTACTATATAGCACTGCTTTACACTTCACTGAATTTATTAGCAGTGTATTATTAAACGTAAAAAGCACCTATATAGAATCGACACTTCGGTTTCCCAGTGTGATCATCGTAGGTCGAAGGTTGTGGACCAAAATAGGAGAGGCGAACTCTGCCATGGGGTCATCTATCTGCCTCCGCTTTACAGTTTGCCATTACAAACTGGTGAGATTCATCGGCTGGAAAATACACAGATCGACTTATACCCTGACCTTAACCGTTCCCGCACTGTCACTCTATAATAAATAAAACCATTTGATTAGTTGGTTGGCAAAGAGAATTATCAAATTTAATTTATTTTGCAGTATACATTTTAATTTATTAGGTGTATAGCTATTAAGAATAGTATTATATTATAATGTATCTCATATTGTGAATATTTTTTTAATTGATCATGGCCTAGATGGGTTAGTAGTGTTGCGATTAAAAAAATAGGTATACGTTTTATGATAAATATAAAATATATATTTCCTATTATATTCATGATTTTGTAAGTTAGCATTTAATAAATTATTGATGTTATATTAAACATGAAAGTGATATATTTAAAAATTAATTTATTGTTTTTGCAGGTTACTGTTAGTTATAGTTTAATCTTTTACATTAATTATGACGTGATATTGATTGCAAGCCATTGCCTATAAAAAAAACTATGTTCAGCTGCATCTGCCACTATTTGAATTTTATTGTGCCCACCGAAAAATACACTAAACAGACTTCATAACTTCGATAAATGCTATCCTATATCGTGTATGTACAATACTATAATATATTAATATGAGAGAGAGAGCGTGCGATTCTTAGCTGTATTGTATCCGTACCGTATATATTATGTTCTTTCGTCCAAGTGACGAATGGTCGTAAAAGTGGATTCAACTTTACTTTACTATTAGAGAGTTTGAAATTTTATATATTCTCTCTGCCTGGCAGTTAAATTGCAAGTACTCTGTTGGGGCCAAATCCATCTTTTTATTACTTCCTGTATAAAAATATTAGGTGCTTTACAGAAATATAAAAATGAATACGCTTATTGTATAAGGCACACTGTTGAGTGACAGTCATTGGGAACATTGCAATTACTACTTATATGTAATTCATTATATATATCTATAATAAAGTGACGTATATTATAATATAGGCGGTTTTACGGCATACATCAATTACAAAAACTGCATTATCTTTTCGTTTGTGGGACAACATTTTATACTGACCAGTCTAACTATTAGCAACAGATAATTTACATTATATGGATACGCTAACTTCTTCTACATTCCATTAAAAATTGGTTGGTATAAAATAATAGTGTATAATATAGGGTGTTGACTGAGATACTGTATATTTCAACTGACTTGCAGCATGGCCATGGTTTGTGTTTGACACTTTATATATAACATATACCTATATTTTGTCTAATAGGCTAATATAGATAGCAAATTTGGTATATAATTATCGTACTCCGTATGCTATTTTACGTTAAAAATATAATATCTCATTAGTTAAACTTGAAACACCCTATTCTGCAACTTTATATATTGTGATTTTTTTTTGGTTTTCTTATGGTACTTTATTTTTATACTTATTTTATTGGCCTGGCTATAGACATTTAATTTTATTTTTTATTATTGTTTATTTATTGTTTATTAATCTTTTTAAATAGTACTATTTTTACTAAAATTATTGCATGCAGAAATCACAATGACTCCAAAATTTTAAAAAACTGCAGTAATACACAATAATTGCATTTAATGTGTTTGTTTTATTGTGTGGTTTAAAATGTTTTAATATTAAAAGAAAAAGAAAAACAACCATTCCTTTATTCATTTTCAATTGTAATTTTTTTTATTGTACATAATTTTTGCGATAATATTTTTTATACGTACAACTTGAACCTGTATTATATATACTGTCCAGTTGGTAAAATGAAGTACGAATATAATTTTGATAGTATTTTTCATAACTTTATTTGAGTCTTACATAATTGTAAATTATAAATATTACATCTTTAAATTTAAAAAAGCTTTTTTAATATGCTAAACACTATTGTAAATGCAAGGTTTTAGTGTGAAAAGTGATAAAAATTCATTAAATATGCAACGGACTTCATTTTTAATCGGTAATAATAATTATATCTGATGTCCAAATTTATATACACCTCTATGTCAAAAGATTATCAACAAAAATGTGCTTATTTTTCTTTTCATTTAAAAATATTTTTTTTACAATTTGAAATATATTTAGCAAATAAAGTGATACCTAACTAATCGGAATATACGTATAAATTAAGGTATATTTAAAAAAAATTTCAGGCCAGTAAGTTAAAAATATAATGTATAAATCTTGCACTAGAAACCGTGATTTCCGATTGTAGGTGATACCAATTACCAAATGAGTATACTCTGGCCATTAATAAATAATTGTAAATGTACAAGCGTGCTTTTTGATATCTTTTGAAAATAATTTGATTTTTTTCTCAGCTTGTAAACATTTTAATTCACATAACTATAATAATATGGACACATTGATTTCGCTATATGCTTACTTTGTCTGTAAACATTTTCAAAATGTTAAAAAGTATTTATTATTTTCCTTATTAATGACACAAAGTCGTACTTGATCTACACTTTTTAAAATGTTAGACATCATTTAAGCGTGTACATTAATTCTTAGTTTAAAAAATCTGCCATTCTGATACTCAGCTGGTAACTCTTACAAAATCGCCTACTTTTTATCCGGATAATTAAATAAAAATTTCTTCCGATGTACTTTGTCATATAAAAAATACCATATTTTCTTTCATTTTATTTTTATTTCATGGCCTTAATTAAAATTAATTGCACTTATTGGTTATTAAAACCATTCTTTTATGTTTATCAATGATTAAATTAATTGACTAAATATTACTGCTTATAGCATTGTAAGACCTCATTATACTGGTTTCTATTATAGCTATAGTTAAAAAGTACATTCGAAATTTTGTCATTTGGGAAATTCGTATCGATCGATTATTACATGACATTATGCCGTCATTTTAAAAACTAATGATTGACGTAAAAAATTGGTAGTATTTGCATTTAATCCTAGTCCTTTTAATTTCCGTATTTTATGAAGTTATATTTAATATGTTATATGATATGATATATTATATGATAGTAAGAAAATTAGTCTTGAAACGAATGAGTGAAGTGACCATCAGAATGCACTGCAAAAATCGAACACAAGAATTTTCAAAGAAATTTCTTAATTTCACTGAATTTTAAATGTAAAGCAAAATTGATGTCCTACTTGAAAAGCGTCGCGTTCATTATATATAATTTTTGACGTATTTTGCTTAAAATGTTTCGCCAATTTTATTTAAAAAATAAATGGACAAAAGAAAATAGAATATAAGGGGTTGTTGTAAAATGTTTTTTGTTAGTTCTTGAAGTAATTACTTGTTTAGCTTAATTAAAGTAATGATGGTAACTTATTTTCGTTTTCTCCTGTTTAGTTTACGAGGAATACCTAAATTAACATTCGTATGTTTGGCACATACGCTTAATACATTCTAAATAATTCCACAATATTAATAATAAAACATTTAACTGTAATGCAACTTTAGTCGTTTATTTATAATAACTTGCCAGGTTTGATATTCTCCCACGATAATTATCCGAGTATTAGGATGTGTACTGTAGTTTAGCAAACCTTTCTATTGTTATTCTTTTCAATACATATTGACCAGATACATGCTTTAGGTATATATGCATGTTGGTTTACTGTATAGCGAAAGTTGAGAAATGTAAAACGATTTTCGTTGGTCATGCCTGTTTGCTATCATTCTTCATTCATTATCCCCCTATCTGACACAAAGGAACGATCGTTTCTAATTCTTACTTGCCCTTGGGGAGTGCATTGTTACGGTAACTGTCTTCTACCGTAGTAGAACGCACTCTTTACCCAATCAGCGTTTTCCCTTGCGTTGACAATTTTGTAAATTTTGGCCTATCCAATCAATAGATGTATTCCTCGGCGTTAATACAAAGCGTTGTTGTGTTGTGTGTATGTGTGTTCGGTTGTTATTCACTCGACGTATTCTCAATTTGCACTGAGGGCGAAGGAAACTGGGAGAAAGAAACTGGACTGACAGAAAAATAGAGAAACGTGAAGAAAACAACAAAAACTGGGGTGCGCGCACAATTAACAGCGGAGTAGTTTGCCTTTGTCTCTCTTAAAGACTTGACGTTACTTCTTTTGCTATCTCTCTCTCTTGACGGTACATCTCCTGAATCTCTGCATTATGTCAGAGCTGGCACATCCAGAATCAATTGAAGAGCGTGAGAATATGTCTCCAGACAACGTTGAGACCGGTTCTCTGGATGCACCAATGGACCTCCTGGTCCAGTTCTCGGGGCTGTCAAATTCTGACTGTCTCGTCGGGGACAACCAAAGATCTCCCGGAGCTGGAGATTCCCCGATCACCATGTCGTCATTGCTTGTCAAGCAACTCAATGCAGTGTCCGCAGTTTCTGGTTTGGGGAGCGCGAATAGCAACAATTCCCTAGATCATCTAAGCTGTCTGGGTTCGAGTCCGACTGGCCTTATTAATGAGGATGACAAAAAGAGAAAGTTTGTTTGTCGATTTTGTCAAAAGGGTTTCAGTCTTATGAATGTTCTCAAGGTGCACGAACGAATTCACACAGGAGAGAAACCGTACACCTGCGAAATCTGCAACAAGGCATTCAACCAGAGTGGTTAGTTTAATTACGTATTTTATATTTCTGCTTTAATTTTGATTAAAATATAACTGAATTAATTTTTATTTAGTACGTAACTTTTACTTTTGCGCGTTATGTTATTCTATTATACGTATTCAGTAATAAATGGTTTTACTATATTAATATTATTGTTTTTAAGTAAAATTATAATTATTCAGGTTTTCATTTGTTGAAGACAGTTTTTAATTTTCTTACCCTTAATATTTTCTTATCTTAGCACATTATGTAATAAAAGTATTATGGTGTTTTACATATATACAATTATGTTCGTATTAATTGCTATTTTATAATTATATTTTATTAAGTTTCTTTAGTGCTCACTTTATCTACCAATCACCAGTTCTATGATAGTCTCATATTTCTCTTTTTTTCTCTTTTCTGACAAACTCTTCTTCCTGTTATCCGTCGCAATTATCTGTCTTGTTTTAATTCCCGCAAAGATCGCTGCTCATGCTTCTTAGCCGTCGAATAGCCGTTTTGCTTTAGGAAAAGGGGGGAAAGAAGGAAATAGAGGGGGGGGTGAAGGGCAGTGCGGAGCATGGGTCTCCATGCCTTCTTTCGTCATCAAGTTACCAATAATATTAACACTGTTCACACTGCTAGCGACTTCTTCTGTGCTATCGATTTCACATGGAAAAACTCCTAGCGGACACGGAGTTAACCGCTGCTGAATCTGAGCAACAGGCCGACAATTTATTTTGCAATTGAACAATCCGACAGCTCAATAATACAAGAGCGTCAACATACAACGAACTTGCAGTTTTTAACTGAGTTAGTTAATTCTCTGACAGCCGGGGTTTTTGTCGGGATTGATCCAGCTTAAGACTTTGATCGTTTTATTGTCCAGCAGTATTATGGAGCTTATGTTAGGGACTATGCTGTTGTATAAGCGCAAATGACGTACTAATATAAAACTGATATTTGTGTAAAATTACATCATATTTTATGGTAGCTAAAAGTATCGTGCAGTAAAATTTATTACATTAATGTACTTTCCGTTAAATTTTTGGTACTAGAATTAAATTAATTAGCGATTGATTACGTCTTTGAGATTCATTTTTCTAATTTATAAAGTTTAGAATATTCGTATTATAACACTGATATATATAATATCAGGATATCAATTAGATTTTTTGGGAAATTTTAGTAATTTGTCGTGAAATGTTAATGTAACTTGTAATATATTGGATACGTTGAGGTATTTGAAATTGTTAAAGAATTTAAGATAATTACGCATTTGCCAAACATATTATCATGACATATTCATATATAACTCATATTTGCAAACAATTGCTAATAAATTGTCCCCAATGCATATTAATTTTAGTATATAAATACTAAATTTCATGACCAATTACTTTTTTTTTGATTTTTGCATTTAATGTTTTTCAAATACTATACAATATTATAACCTAATTTATAAATTGTTTGACAACATTTTATGTAAAATAGTATAATTGTAAATTATTATGATTAGATATGACAAGGCCAAATAAGAAGAATATTATAGACTAACATCTTTTCCAGTATTACACAATATATTTAAGAATTTCAATGCAGGAGTTTCATTCATCATTGATTAATTAAAGAGTTTTAATAAAAGCATGTAACCTTTAGATGAACTACAAATCATTTATTTCAATGTATATTATAACGTTATTATTATAATTATTTAAGTTCTTTCGTTGATTCTTTTCTGAATAGGTTCATTAAATCGTCACAGAAACACACACAAGAAGCGCTACCACGACAATCGGTGCTATTCTTGCCGATTCTGTCCCAGTCAATTCCTCTACGCCTCCCATCTCCAAGATCATGAGACCTCTGCACATGGCAGTGAACTGAGCGCTCTTGACAAGACTTCAGCTGGTGGCGGTGTCGCAGGAAATGTTGCATCTTCTGTCAATATTGTACCACCCACCTCGGGGCTCAACGGTCTTAGCAACGTGCTGTCCAGTGTGACATCAACGCCTGTATCTACTGATCCCCTGATCGATCGGCATGTGGTGACCAACGGTTTGGCTAACACGCAGGTGACGCCCATAACGGTGTCTGCGCCCGTGTTGAACAAGAAGACGCCTATCCGGTGTGGGCTCGAGGGCGATACCTTGGTCTGTGAGCTGTGCGATGCCTCCTTCACTTCCAAGGCGGAGCTTCAGGTTCATCACAATCAACACTATGTGCAGCAGTTAGGTAAGAGTACGAATTATCGTATCTTAAGGCCCAATCACACCAAACGCGACTCGACGTGACTCGTTCGAAAAGTTAAAGCATTATTTTTGTTGTAGTCACTCACACTTCGCGCGACTTGGCTCCACGCGCAAAAGTAACATATTTGCAATATAATTTCCGCTTCACGTCGCGTTTGGTATGAATGGATCTTGAATTTTAATTACTGATTTCAATTTTAAAGATAATTACACTATATACTATACCTATTTAATACAGGTATGGTGATTGTAACCAATTGTTTGGCCGTCAGTATAATTAATATTCATAATTAGTCATTCATAGTTGTTGATTTTATATGTTTGATGTTTGATTTTATATATGTTCTGTCTTCAGATTAGTAGCTTTTATAATGTATGAGTTTGTACAGTTTGCAATATTTGCATTACCATCCAATTTTTAGTTCCGATTACCAAAAAAATAAAAACACAAAAAATACGTCAATCGCTTTTTCTAATTTATAAAGACCTTGCACATGAACTGATTATAAAAGATTTATTGATTTATCAATAATAATTTTGTTTACCAATCCTCATAGTCCAATAATTGCACTACAGTAATTGCAATGCAGTACAATGATACACCATTATAATGGTGGACTATATAGATACTTTCTAGTTCAAACATTGCGTTCGTGTATTGTAGTATAGTGTAAATTTGACCGCTTACTTACACTGAAATCACGTTTAACTTATAATAAAGTATTGCCCAGTTTAAATTGCACATTCAACAATCATAGCAGAGTGTACAATCATTACAGCTGGTTAAAATAATTTGTATGTACTATATGGGCTATAGTGTATAAAACATGCAAGTACTCTGTGTATATAAGTCATTGGGTCCACTTTCCCCCTACAATTAGTACCGCATACAGTTATGTAGTCTCTCTTGCTTCACTTGGAGGAATATATAATAATATCAAAATAACAGTAAGTTGCAAGCAATCTATTATCGCATGTTGATTTCTTGTTTTCTGCATTTGATCAAACAATGTACTAAATCTCGAAAAGGATTGATTCGGTATGTTGCTGACCTGCGGAAGTAGCTATTATGCTAAATATTGTTGACAATCTACAAGATACTACAGTATAGTGGTACTGTATGCATTATGGTGCTCAATTTTCACCCTGAACCACATGTTTATACGTAATTGTGCAATGATATTAAAGGTTGACTGCGTATTTCGGAGCATAAAATAATTGGTTTACTTGAGTATGCGCATACTAACTCATAGTGTATTGTACTGTATACCCCATTATGGGTAACTGTATTATGTACATTCTAAAAGACACTACGTTTTAATATTAATGGGAAACTTTATTGCCTTATCTGTAAGAATGCTTCACTAACCAATTTCCCGTCGTACCGTAACAAACCTGTACACAAAGCGCACAACAGTGAGACTGTACACATTGCCCAGGTAATTTACTATATAGGGAGCTCAAATAGAAGAGATTATTTTTTAAGGTGGGTGGTATGATGCAGGATTGTACGGCGTATGCTTTAATTGCACTGAATTGTTCCGAGAACATACAATGGAACACAGTGTATACAGTATACTCAACTACAAAGGGGAAATTGAAAGGTGCTTGAAACTTCTCAACATGCCCAGCTGAATGAGTCAGAGATGGGACAAATTTGTTAATAATAATTGTGTAGTGTTTGCCATCTCTGTATGCAGCTGTTTACAACTCTATAGTTATATGGGTTGTTGTCAGTGAGTGTCCAATTTGCAAACCAGTGCACTCCAATGTCAGTCAAGTCCCCTGGGAGATATTGGGTCTCCATTTTTTCCACTTATTATTAGCTTTTTTTCTTGCACTCTCATTGTACTGCGTATATTATAGTGGACAACGGAAAATACTGGCCATCTGGAATGATGTACACACAGAATGGATTCCGGTGACCTTTCGATTTTCATTTCAAGTTTTTAGTGTTTGCAGATTTATGAGGTGATAATTGAAGCCGCTTTAAAACTTTCGAATTTTTTCACAATTCAGTGTAACATTAATTTACTTTATATTATATTATGACACTTTGCTACCTTTTATATAAAATGTTACAACTGTTTCAAATATATCCGTTTTGTGAAGCGTTCAATTTAGTAATTATGTTGGTATAATTTAATTATTTCATAATCTAATATATGATGTTTTGCATTGTTTGTACGCACGCTGAAGTTTTCGTTCCATTTATATTGTAATATAATATAATCACAATTTGTTTTTTATTGCTTGTTTTTTATTTTCTTTGTATATATTTTCAAGATATAGTTATATTTGTAGTCATTAAGAATACAAACCATTATAACTTGTTTTGCTTCCTGCTAAAAAGTATTTTTTTTATTATACATCAACACTCAGTGTGCAGTCAACCTAATTATGGAAAATTGAGCAATTAAAATATTTTCATTCGTTTTTATTTTATAAATATTGTTTATATTATATATATATATTAAATTAAACTCCAATAATGAACAATAAATTATAAATTTAAAATAGGATTTAAAAATATATAATATGATACTAAAATTGTAATATAACATAGTGCTCATTTATGCATTTATATTGGAGTTTAATTAAATATTATCAAGTACTTTAAAATAACTAGATAGAACTAAGTGAACTGTATATGGGATCTATATATTTAGCAACAGCGGTACATTTTATTTATTTACATCAAATTTTACTTTTTAAGCTCTTGAATTTTAATGAGAAGTTGAGAGAGGAGTGCTAAAATTTATCCGACTCAATTTTCTTGACGATTGACTCTTAATTTTAGCCTTTTCTTTATTCAATCCTGATCCAATTCATTGGTGGTATAGTTAATTTTCTAGTTATTGCTTTATTTTATCACTTTTAATTATTGTGTAATATTATTCTTTTTATAGTTATATTCCCATATTGTATTTTTCATTGTATGGTTTAATTAATTTATATGTACACTATACTTACATCAAAGTTTTGATTGATGTAACAGTCTGATATCCAAGATATCTTTATTCCCCCTTCCCTTCCGCCTCCCTCTCAGCCATGATGGTGATGACCCAGGACCCTGCGGCCGCCAGCATCCTCTTCCCCAGCCCCGCCAACACGGTCCAACCCTTCAACATCCTGTCACGCATTCAGACCCAGAACAACGCGGTGGCCGTGCTGGCCGCTCTCCAGCAGCAACAGCAACAACAAACACAGCAGCAGCAACAACAGTTGCAGCACCAGACGCAAAACGCCACCACTGTCCTGGAGCAACTTGTTGCCTTTAAAAAGGAACCTGCAGTAACCAGCCCTGTTAAACGAGCACAGAATGGTGAGACGATAGTTTTGGTTGATTATAACTCTATACATTAATTTTTTTATCTCTGTCATATAGCGCAGAATATTATAATTTGGTTTCTGATTGTGGTTATAAATGGCGTAGTTTGTGCCGTAATCTATCACACATCTAGTAGCGGCTTCATCATCAATCAGCTTTGTTCTTCAATCGCACACGCACACAGATGGTAGTTTTCCCGGCTTTGTCTCAAAGGTGTCTAAAAGCAAAATCAGAAAAGCTTTCCTATTATTTTGTGAATAGAAAGTGGCAGTTCTAAATGGAAGAGGGAGAGTGTGGGAAGCGGGAGAGAGAAGAGGACAGAGAGTAAAGCTTCTCCAAACAGCTTCCATTTATTGCACCGTAATCAGTTTAGTTAATTTATACGAGCATAAACTCTTATGATTGCCTTTGTTTTATTGTAATGTGTACCTCGACTAGCCTCCCCTTCCTCATTTATATTCTAAAAATGCTGCTACCATTGCATGCTGCAGCTGAGTCAGAAAACAAAATACTCCACTATAGGTTTACCGATTTGATGTGAATTTTAAGTTTTGTTTAACGGAAGGCAAACCGATTTGTAAAGTGTTCCGTGCATGCATCTCCCCTTTTTTCCTAGTAGTTTCTGCTAAAAGTTATCCCCATGGGTCTAGCTCTGGCGCACGCTTCAATGCCAGTTGAGGTAAAAAAAGTAGCTCCTCCCTGACGGTGTGCCTAACTCGTCCATAATTGATAGGGCAATGTTGTCGTCCGGTCCCCATTAAACCTGTGCTGTGTGAACTGTGAATAGTATTGTAAAGGACCCACAGGCGCAATCAAAGTCGAGCACGACTCATGGCGAATTTAGAGAGTGGCTTTTATTCATTTGAAATGACGTTTTTGGAACGATAACTGTAATAAAGTAGACACATTTAAAATAAATGTGCCTCGAAAGATGTGTGTGCTTTTGATTTTATTTCGTATAACGAATTAACTTTTTGTTAAATAAATAAAAAAAATTAGGATCTAAGCATATTTTTATATGGGGCTTATTTTTCATATATTATGTTTGTATTATTTTGTACTATGGGGGCGTTTGTTTCCTAAATAAATAGTATATTGATTAACGTATAATCAACTATGTTTTGCGTTATTGTAATTATAAAAGTTATTTTTCGATAAATGAGATTATCTTGCCCGTATATCGCTTTAAATGTAATATGCATTTATTTGCATTTCTTTGTCATATTTTACTGCCAAAGTTATGCCACCAGCATAATTTCGTTATTGTTACAGCATATAAATATAGACTGATAAGTTAGATAAAGTCAGACTTGGCTAGGCTGTGTTGGTGTTATCCTTTCGGCCCTATATAATATTATGTATTGTAAGTACAATTCGGGGGAGAACAAATAGACTGATGAAATCATGCATAACTTGGTACAATGTCGATAGCTAGAGCTCTATATTGTGTTATATATTATGCCTATAGCAATTATAGTTATAGTATTGGAATCGGCCGAGGTTCAAGTCATTGGTGATTGAGCCATTTTGCCTTTGTGTGTTGACTCTCCCAAGTCCGAGTGATGACAGAATGCACACAATTTAGCTGAGAAAGGGAACTCCAGATATTCACTTTAGTGTAGACTGACCAGTGGCCGGAGTGTGCTAGTAGCAAACAATGCTCTTTTCTTTCGGCCACTGTCCACTGTAGAGGTAATCAACCCTGAGATTATATTGTTCTCGAGGTGCTTTATATCCAACTTTAATAAGGCTTTTTGCAATGATTTCTTTCTTTGCGATTGTTTGGACAGTACATTGAAAAGTTGGAGAGAGGGATGAGAGGGAAGGGGGAGAAGATTGTTGCTGATGTTATAATGGACCAAGAAAAGAAGGAATTCTAGGGATATTTCGTATTTAATCTTTGTTATGTAGCCAAGGTCCATTTCTGGACACGTTAATGATAGTGTGTTGCTATATTATATTCCATTGTTGACAAAACTACTTTGGAAAATCGTTTCTTTTAAAAAAGTTTTTATTTGCGTTTTATTATTGTTCATTACTTTTAACTGCTCTTTTTTATATTTTAGGCGTTATTTTGCGTATCTTTTAGCTATTTATAAAAACCACACTTACGAGAAGAATGAATGCTATAAATAGTTATTTTTTTTACTATTGTTATGTATATATAATTAATCAATACTTATTAATAGACGATTTTATTATACTTCATAAATACAGTATTAGTACTAATAATCTAGTGAATATAAATAATTATAATATATAATATAAAAAACATATAGTGCAATATAATATTATTACAATTATATTTAGGCAATTTATATAAAATTATATTATATATAGGCTAAAAAAGATTTTTTTTAAACATTTGAACCAAATAAATTAGATTTATGTTATTTACTTATAGTAATCCAATAATGATAAATTTTATAACTTGAAAACATAGTAATCTACTCTTTTTTAAATTTCAAACTTAGTAGTATTTATTTAAGAACATATAATAATATATTATCATAGTATTTTTTAATAAATCGATAAGTAGGACGTTTATAGTATATGTTAGCTTTGTTTAATATAATGTAAAAAGTACTCAATTATTACAATAAATATTCATATTTGTGATAAATTTAACTTTCAGGAGGCCTACAATTACAATTAATTCATATTCATTTTAATACACAATAGGGCAATCTGTCCCTTATTATATTATACTATCACATTGTTAACGAAAGAGTGTATTTCAATGTCGCACCTTATCAGTTTTTGTGGCTAGTAGAGCATGCCTTCCTCGTATATAAAACTATTAGGTATATACTACATCGTATAGCACTTTAACGTCTACTGACTGAGACTCCCTCAGGCCCCTATGATGTCACCCTGATGATTGCCCGAGGTCCAAGCTGTTTGTAAGTCAGGCGAGGTTTAGGTAGTGCGATCAAGGGAGGATTGGTGTCCCGCGGTAGTTCTTTTGTTCACAGCACGTGAATTATTGCCAACTCACACAAAAGCGCTAAATGATCCCCCAAATGGATGATGTAACTTGTGTGGTCATCTAGTTAATGCAATACGCGGTAGGTCAGCCGTGAAGAGCTCTCGACTGTGAACTTTTCCTATTATATATTTTATACACTACCATACCATTATCTTTAAAAGGTATATAGTTTCGCCCACTTATATTATAAATATTTATTTTATTAGAGCAGACCGTTTTAATGTGTCTAATTTTGATCTATTTTGTCTGAATGTGAGTATTCGATCGAAGATCAATAGTCTATAAAATATCTATATATACTGTTAATGTTGTGCCATGCAACGTTCTGTATTCTATTCGACTGCTCTAGTAGTCGATTATCGTCAAATTAATAAGAATGCCGTCTCTATGTGAGTAGTGTTCACTACTCCCACTAGCATTTGAATAGAGTACCCCTTTTATATAGGCATTCCTCGAAGCTATTTGTTTGTCTGTCTGACTATACTTGCATCACTTACTCATTTACAGGGTGGCTGGCGAGATGCATATATACTCTTCTAGATTTAATATCTAGGATTCTTCCCCAGCTTACTTACGCTTATCGAATCAATCCTAGTAGCTGAGTAGTGTACATACCCCGTGCCACCTCAACTCGCCCCACTACACGCTATTCTCGTACTTCCATGCATGCATGCATCCCTTCATAGTACATCATCATAGGCGCTATCTACCAGTCCAGCAGCTATACTATTGTAACCTTCACCATCTCGGTTCTCTCTGAGTTAGACAAAACTGAGTATAGAGAGTTGCTCGTCATTGATCGATTCTGCAGTTCACAGCTTCAAGTGCTTCGCCTCCGTGTACCTCCTTCCTCGGCCGGGCGGACTCGATTCAGCTCGGTTCGTCAATCGTGTCTATTCTTCCCACCCCCTTTCTTCCTTTCCTCCTTGCTGCTGCCACGTAGTTGTTCAAGGTTCAAATTGCCGCCGGAAAAATCTACCCCCTTTTGCTTCACTCACTTACATTCTATTCTTTCTGATAAAGCCAGCCACGTAGATCCAGAGGCACACAGTGCGTATGCTCAGCGATCTCCCCCTCTCTTTTTCTATACTTCTACACTTCATCCGCTCCATCTTACTTTAATCCAGTCAGGCATCACATGTCTGCCATTCGCAGTCTTGACTCTCAGCAATGCCATGCACGACACACACGTTCTCCCCCCCTCCCTCCCTCGTCTCTCGCTCTCTCTGTCTTTCCCTCTTTATTTCCTGCCTTGATACTTCTTCCCCCTGCCTGCCTCCAGATTTCCCCGAACACAGTTCTTATTACCGCCGCAAGAGCACGGCATGGCATGGTATATGGGGTTGTAGAACCAGTTAACAGAACAATACTTTATCTTAACCCGTCATCTTCGAAGAACTACTCGCACTCTCCTTATATATGGCATAACGCTATAATCTGCATCTCCATTTTTTCATGAAATTTCGTATATAGTGAGGCATTAGTAGTTTTCTGGGTTGAACCCATTTACCGACACTGGCATCTGGCTCGAGTCGACCCAAACCATCTCCTTTTCTCGACTTCCTGGGAGCCTTGTTATTAGTAGAAACTTTATGCATTTCTTGCACGCTTCCCCTCCCCTCCTCCCTTTTTTCCCATGAGAAGCAAGCAAGCTGAGCAAGAGGGTCATTGAGCCGCGCGCAACGGAAGAAAATTCACCAACATTGACCGTCCAGTTTAACCACTGTAGTGTTTCTTTGGTACATGCGATGTCGAAAGATAGAGAATATTCCAGATTCACTGTCTCACTGCTTCTATACTAGAAATGAGACGTCTGCCAGACTTATAAATGTGTCGAGAAATACACCACATTCTACTGTTCGCTTTGGAGGAAATTGTATAACATTATTAATAAGAAGGCAGAAAACCCAACGGTTGTTCGCCTGCTTTGTGTGATATTCGAAAACATATCAGTATAATAGTCAATGATATTGGATTAGACTCTCAGTATCAACAAAATTGTCTTTCCATATTGAGTAGTACTCATATAACAAACATCTTTATTATTCATTGTCATAGTTACCATTTCAAGTTTCTTATTTCAATTATCCAATTATTAGTATACTACTAATACCATATCATAATTTTATTATATATTTTTTATTGATACAAATTTAGATTTGAAAGGTTTTGAGACCTGCCAAATATTTCAAATGTGGTAGAGCTGACTTGTCAGTCTATTATACATCATTGGAAATAGACATTTATCAGTGCTGAGCAGCAAGTAGTTAAGATGTGCAGTAAAGGGAAGTGAACTTTATTTTTTGTCTCGTTAATTATCATCAGCTATTTGCTCATCGAATCGTTGCAGTTTTCGCAGTATATAAAAAAAACTATAAGATATATATGTGTATGTACATATCAAGTCTCTTAACTTGACTTAATTGTCTGTGGTTGCGATATCATCTTTTTATCATAGTGACTCTCCTATACCAGTTAAGTTTAGAGTATATAGTAGAATTGGTTGCAGCATATATAGCAGCAGCTAGTGGGTACAGTTTAAGCGGGAAAAAGAGCTTTACTAACCTGTCTCGGTAATATATTTTTTCGGCGAATTAGTGTGCTTCGTATAATATGGAAAGTATACGATGAAGACTCAATGTAATGACTGCAGGTGGATTGAGTTGAAGAAAATTTGGTCGTAGATTATCCAGTATCGTTAACTTTACAGCAGCCTTAATAGATGGTGATAGTGGGGTGGAAAGTAATGTGCAAGAAATATCAAGAAGACAAATGAACCGAGTTATCTTTCTGTTCAATACTTCTCAGCGTACATACATGACTCGGTTTTTGTTATGTTAAGATTTTTAGATGTTTTTGAATGGTGCGTGGAAAAAGGGTGAAAGTGAGTAGGGGGTTTCTTCTGCCGAAGCTTGTTAATGAGAATTTAGTAGTTTAAAGAAGAAGCAAGACGCGGAAGTCTAAGGAAATATGAAAGGGGAACCAGTTACGACACCATGGGGAACAGACAAGTAATCAAAAAAGAGAAAAGACAGAAAAAAGAGTGTTTCATAGGTTAGGTTGTCAGTAAGAAGTACCGTTATTATAAAATAATAAATTAAAAGAAGTGTGCCCCCTCTTCCTCTCTTTGCTCTCCACAACTGACACCGACAACAAAATTATATATTTTCGGGTATATAGGATAACAGACAGCAGCCGAACATGGCTGTTTGCTTTCTTACCCTATTTACGGTACAACAGAAGAAACTACATCGTTCATTGTGCCGGAAGACCTAGTTCAAACAAGTTAATGAAAATCGCGCAGTCGTGCTTGTTCGTTTGTTTTAATTTTTTTAAATCGAGTCAATACAAGCGCAGGTGTATATATTGGGACATATTATACGGAAAGATGGATAACAAACACTCGTTCACTTCTATGTATATGTAATAATTGTATAGGCGAATGCGTGCACCTGGCTGCAGTAGTTTTCAATAGTTACCATAGTTACGCGCTGATTGGAAAATACTATACTAGTTCATTTCGAAAACGAATGATACAACATCACACCAATATAGTGCCTCTCTTTCTCTATATTTAACTATACCCTCCAGGATCCCTACTTCCTCCTATATCCCGATGTTTTATTCCGTTGCAATGGCAGAGTGACACTATATAGACTCGTATTGTTTGGTGCGTCGTACCCTTGCTATGTGTACCGTGTTTGGAGAATGTAGCAGTAGGTATGTAGCTCTCTTTATTATGAATTTTCTTGCCTGTTTGTTTGCTATTATTATTGTTGAAGCCTGCTGCTTCTACGGTTACTTTATACTATAAAATATTTTCGAAATGACACATTGTCTCTTCGAAGCATCATCCCAGAGCTGAGCTGCTAAGTAAGCAAACTCGATTGGGAAGACAACACAGTGAGTTACATATACAGCTTAGAGTGTACTGGCAATCGCAGAATACGGTACAGAAGGAGAAAAATGGAGGGGGGAGAGAATTACTCAAGAAACTAGCCTGCCCCTTTTTACTCCATCCATGCAAATAATACCGATTGTTTCCTCTTCAAGTAACCTTTGATTCCTGTACTAGCTAGTGAGTTTACTTTACGGTCTACGCTCTTGCTAACTTGCTTGCTCACTTCCTACCTCCAGAACTATTCTTCTGACTTGCATGTTTAGTGTGTCTTGTAGTCCATCATCGAAGCTCTCCGATTTCTTGTTTCTCTTGCTGATGCTGCTCCAATATGTATGTATGTCGATGTGGGGCGTGCTTCATCCCGAATCCCTGTTTCCTCTACTTATCTGCTTTCCAATTTATTTATTCGAGGAACGAACTAAGTATATGTAGTGAAAGCGTTTTTGAGCTAAAATTTGAGCAATTGTCAACAAAAAACTCGTGCTCTGTTCACTCTTGTCAACACTGAGAACTTCACATTTTTGCCCAAAGATTTCTTCACCAGTTCTGTGCATATTTTCTAGACCGGTAACTCGCACTGAGTTATGCTAAGCATTAATTCTCGTTGCGTAGGTACAGGCACAAATACACCAATGCAACAGAATCGGGGAAGCGAGGCTGTGTGTCTATTGAAAAAGAGTATAGCTATATGTAGACATCAGTGGGAAGTCTCCGGCTGCATTGCTAACAACGACATGAACAATGGTGCTTTTAGAGTGTAGTTTGTGATTGCGCAATGTTGGTATGAAAACAAAGCGTTCTGTTTGACTTGCCTGCATCAGCAACGAGTGTCTCTAATTTACTCCTGGTATGGGGAAGGTAACTAGGGGAATGTACCACTCTGTGTTATTAGTATGGGAGAGATGACGGATTGGAAAAAGTCGATTCTATATAGCAGAATAAAGTATACCACTGTTTAGGTATACATCCGGACCCATATATGCGCTATATGCAACTTGCTTGTAGTGTTGTGCCGACTGCCAAGTACTAAGAACAATGCAATCAGGCAGCTGCAGTTTATTCGTGACAGGGGTACCTATAGTTAGGTACACACTCAGTACTAAATTGAAGCGCTCAGCAAAGCTTCCTATGCACAGAGTGGGAAATAATAGCTTCCCAACTCTTTTCTCTTTCTCTGTCTTTGTTTTGTTGTGTGTGCTTGCCTAATAGGTAGTGTGTGTAATTTGCCTCATTTTTGTTTATAAAGGTATAGATTTAATGCAGCACAGGGATTACTAAAGCTGCCAGTAAACTAGATTGGGGCTGGGTGAAACAAAGCTACTCTAAACTCAGTAGTTGTCTGTACCCTTGGGCGATGGCAAGACAGATGATGAGAAAGAAGCAAAGAGACATTTTAGGATTAGTTTGCTCGGAAAGACAGTAAAGCCATTATTACGTTTTCTTTTCCGCTCGGTTGAGTGTATTTCTTTTAGTTTGGAGTCTCTGCTTACTAAATGACACAGTTGTCAGCTGACCATCTGGCCGAAAGTTCCTCTCTCGCTTGTTTTCTCTCTCCCTTCCCCTCACAATTCATGAGTCCGTTAACAGTTCGCCCATTGTCCAGTTGAGTGCAGTCAGTCTAGTCCGGCAACTTGCCATAATTATCACCCCACTACCCTCCATCGAGACGACAATACATCGTTGAGGGGAACTTGCTTGTCATCGAGTGAGGATTGTGCTGGCACTGATAAGGGAGGTATAGCTGCTCCGCTAATAATATATAAGAACCGAACGACGAATGCAAACAAAGGCAGTTTGGTATTTATTTCCCCCGTCATGCTGGCATAATGCATCACAGAGACTGCTTGGGTGTGATAAGTTACATCCCTTCTGATTAAAAGGTTTTTATATTATGATAATGGAGTCATCGTCACAAAGTTCTTTGTTTTAGCAAACTGTAATCTTTGATTTCCAACTATACAAATAAACTAAAACTGAAATGTTATTCTCCCAAAGCATGAAATAGGAATCTTGAGTTAAAAAATGAGATTTATAATTAGCTCAGTTATCTTACCTGTAATATACTGGATCGTTATCTGTTAATAAAAACTTACTATACACTAATGAAATTAATGAATAATTTACTATTACTCACTAATGTTTTATTCAGCCAATATAACAATTTAATATTTATTTATTTCAAAATGATCATCTATTTCAATAATAAATAATCAATTAATAAATTACCCTATATGGTGGTGATATAAGCCTGAATATGGCTGCCCATAATTAGTAGTGAGAACTGGTATGTACTATAGTATATTGATATTCTGAGAATATTTAATAAAATTATTATCGCAAATTATAATTTATAGACTTAAAGTATTGTAATATTGTTACATTTAAATAATACTGGAAAAGGTACATTGTTTCAAATAATATTTCTCCAATTAAAAATTTTCTAAGAAAGGTACGACGTGAAAAAACATCTACATTATATTAAAACATTAATATATTATAGAATAGTATAATATTCATGGTTTAAAACTTATTAACTCATAATACATAACATTTTAACAGACAAAAAATAAACTCTACTGGTTTTCCTATAACTACTCGCACGGCTATATTATACTAGTAAATTCTTAATTTTAAAAATGAATCTTGAATTATAGTTGAATGACATTATTCAATAATTTTCAGCTTTATTTCAGTATAATAATATAATATTAAAAACTCCAATAAAACACAACTCTGGCGCACTATCAAATAAGCATACAAACAAATGTATAGTTGTATTGGCGCTGTTGCCGCGCATGCACTGCTCGCGCAGTTATCATCTAGAATGTGACTCTGAGACCTGCAGCTGTTTTCAAAGGGTACCGCTTCCTCTTTAAATATTATATACTCGGGGAGAGCAGCGAAAAAAAGCTTCCCGTAAAAGTTTTTTGGGAAGACGAGTCTGTTTCCTATGCGCCTGAATTGCGAATGTGGGCTATGGGGTGTCTCATAGGTTTCCCCGGGAGTTCTTACTGGCGCAATCTGCTCACGGAAGTCGCCACTTTTTGCCTTGGCAGTGTACGCCAGAACGACGCGGAGGAAGGAAATGGGCGACTATGCGAAGTCATAGCGCTACCATTCCTTCGAAAAAATGTTTGATTGTGTTGTGTTTGACTTATAATACTCCGTCCGTGGTGGTGTAGCAGAAACTTTTGATCGGGTAAAGCGAGGCTCTAGTCAGTGGTGGTCTTTTGCTTTTCTCGGTACACTGCCTGACTGACTGACTGACTGACTTGTGCATGACTTGACTGCCTTATCTCTCTGGGATACTGCCTTGGAGACTGCAAGAGAGAGGGAGAGCACTCGGGGTTCAATTTGAGAATTTCGACAATGTTCGTGCTGTGGTTGTGGACTGGTAATTGTTATTATTTAATATTATTGCTCATATAAGCAAAATCAATGTAGTCAGATTAATTTGGTTTTTCTGATGTTATTATTTGCCTATATTTTATAATTGAATTAAACCATGCGCTATGATAATGTTCTGACTTACATCAACTTACTGCGGTTTTAATATGTCAAAACGTTCTTCAGATAATATAATCATTGTTAAAATATGATTTTATATATATTAAACTTTAATTTTGTGTCGATATTATGTAACGTAATCATAATATATTATGTTTTAACCAATATTTTCTCTACTTCTCTCATTCAGGCGAGCGTGGACACTTATGTAAGTACTGTGGAAAAAATTTCGCTCAAAATGGAACCCTTCGTCGGCACTATCAAACCTGCAAACACGGACCCCATCGCAATGCTCTCTCTTCCGCAACGGCGACAGTGATCGCCCCCAAGGTGGCCGCCCCGTTGGCAATGGCAACCGCGAGTCCCTGCGGCAGTAGTGGTGTTGAGGGGGGGAGCAAGAGCGGTCGGGGTATGGCCGGCACAGATGCTAGTTCTGAGGTGGGGAGTGTGAGTCCTGGCATGGACACGGAGAGCCATCTCGGACATGACAAGGTGGATGGACCAGAGGTGAGAGATGTCAGATGGTGTTTGTTTGTTGACAAAGGAAGTCTTGCGTGTTTTGTTTAAAAAGTGTAGAGCAGCATCAATAATATTTGATAGATGTGCTTTCAGGTATAGTGTACAAATAGTTGATTAGATGCGCTTTCTGGTAATGCACTAAAATAAATCGTAGTAAGTGCGTTCTTTATAGGTATAGTGTACAAATAGTTTATTATAGATGCGGTTTCAGATATGGTGCTTAATTCATTCATTGATTGAATTAGCCTATGTCTGAATATTTGATAGATGCCTAAGTTTTATAGTATTCGAATAGTAATAATGTATAGTAGGTATAATATAATAGTAAATTTAATTATAGTTTCCATTTAAATAATATAGTTAAAACTTCATATTATTATAATGACTATAAAGAAAATTATAAGAACGTGTATAAAAATCATAATGTCTGAAATATATATTATTATTTCACTTGAGGTATAACTCATGTGTTTTCAAAATAATGAATACGTTAGTTTTTTCCTGTAATATAACTTATTATTATTCTATCATTTCAGCTAGGCTAATCATCTTCTTTGGTGCTATAAAATTACCTTCGATTTATTATTGGCTGATAATTAGGCATAGAGTCAATTATTTTGAGTATTCCCTGTTTACTTTACGTGCAAGATGCTCGGTTAATCCACCAACTTCCTCGACAGACCGTATCTTCCACCTCGCCTCATGCGCAAAACAGTTTCTCCGCTGCCACTTGACAATCCGTTATGCAGGCTTCTACTTTTTGCCTGAACTAATCTCTGCACTTCCTGAAACCTTGTGTTTCTGAGCTACTGTAATTGACCGCTTTGCTTCCAGTATCTTTTGAGATCAGTGCGCAATTCTTTCTTGTTTTTCGGTCTTGCCTTGGCACAAAGACACACCACAGAATTTATTCCCCAAAAAACGGAAGTTTCAATAGCCGCGAGCGGAAGCTCCAAAATCTTGTCTAAAAGTGGCATTTGTGGTACATCCTGTGCAGAGATATTGATACGTTGACTCTCAAGTCCTCCTGTCACCTTCATGGTTGACCGCACGAACACAGAGCAGGTATGGCGCTAGTCTCAATGGCCTTCTCACCGAGTGAATGGCCGCATTCAGGTTGTCCATGAGGAAGATGCTTGCACTGATAGAAGTGTTTCCTCTATCGGACTCCTGCATCAGAGAGAATCGCGTGTGTATACCTCTTCTATATTTTACATTGGTTGTGTTTGTGAATTGTGTGTATTATAATATGCAAGGAGAAAGGAAAATAGTGAAGATTCAACTTTTCGTTTTTTTGTATAACTACTAAAGTCGCAATAATTCATCTACATACTTGCTGACAGGGAGGAAATATATTATCATCAAGATGCACTCAATATATTATTGTTAACGTGCTATATTATACTATAGCAATGTAGTATTTGAAGATCGCGCGGGTACACATTGTGCCAGCCACCAGGGTTCTCTCTCAACACAATTAATTCCCAATTACTTCTTATTATTCAACCCGATGTATCATTTTCTTGGCCTAATTATCGGCTATATTGGATGGCTTTTATCGAGTAGAATACTGTATAATATATTACAAAACATTTTCGCGTTTTGTAGCTGTCTATATAATAGCAGTGTAATGTTCCAAGATGATAGACCGGCTCTCAGTCTTCCCTGAATTGGATAGATTTGCTGGATTGACCCGGACCCTGCTCTTGTTGAATGTGTGTTGTCTTGTCTCCTTTGCAACATTGTGTGTTTTAGGTTCTAATTCTGATGCGTGGTGAGACTGAGGCGACAGGGGCATATCCTGACTTTTTGCTCCTGAGTGATAATTAACGCCGCGATAATGAAGGAGTTAACTATACACTTCTTCCTGTTCGTTTCTCTAGTCTATAGCTCTGTCGCTTGTTCTAATATTCCTCTGCACTCGACTACTTGATGTTGTAGGATTTGTACATATTATTAATTACCTGTTTTAGCAGAAAGATCATAATTCTATATTATATAGTGGGAATTACATATATTATATATATTTTTAATTTCTTCTTTTATTTGTTTTTAGCATATGATTTTGTATTTTTGTCACACTATAGCAATTGAAAATTGTAGTTGTTTTAGTGTATAAGTACTGTAATTTATATTTTCATACTGAAGCATATTATAGTGTTTGCATAATGTTTGTCTAAAATCAACGAATTGATGTAATCTATTTTAATTAGCTCACATTTTATTATTATTGCCATAAGCGTATAATATACAGCTTACATAATAGGCCTAACACATAATTCCCACCATTATAATAGACCGATATAATGTTATATATAATATACTGGGAATTACATTCCTTGTTCTTTCATTCGGTCTTGCATTTTAATGTTATATTTTTGTCACTATAATATAAGAGTATGTCATTGAAAATTGTCATCATCATAATACTGAAACCTATATACTGCTAGTCTAGGCTATATTATATATATTTATGTGATTTAATAATATGCCATAAGCATGTAGGCCTATTTATTAAATAAATTACATTGACGTATAGTCATGCTTCCCTTCCACCTGTTCCAAAGTATATTCGAATACATTAAGTTTGTCATCAATCTTTTCATCCCTCCTCGTTATAATATGTCATACGTTGCTTAGATTTCTTCTTTGGTTTATTTTGCGTATTCTCCGGGCTTATGAAATCTTATTATATAAATGATTGCATCGCAAATCATCATCTCGACTTTCGACTTATACTATGAGGAAGACACTCGAGGTAGAGCTACACGGTACTAAAGCGTTGAGCACGGTTGTATTCACCCATAGGCAGGTATATCGCTTCTCTCAGGCAGGGATATAAGACAAATCCTATATGCATACATATAGAGGGACGACTGAGTTTAGTCGAATCAGTGGCAGAGGGTCCCCCAGCCCGCGAACCGAGGATCTGGTTAAATACCCGTAGATAACTAAAAAAAACTACTGACTATATACACCGGGAGTGACTCTTGAAGAAGTGCTTCGTTAAGACCGTTCTCAAGTTGAGCCAAAGTCACGCAAGGTCTCGCCTGCTGATAATAAATACCTCCCGGTTGGCAATCGGTATGTGATGAGCAATGAGGTGGACGATGGCCAATCAGTCAGACACTGAGTGACCTAGCATTGTAGCGGATGTTCTTCACTCGAGCCTTCTGCTCTGTATCTCCTCTACTGTACTGACACTGCACTCCCTCAAGACGACTTATGATGTAGTTGTGGTGAGACTTTCTGGCTTCCTGGGAAAACTTCCCCATTCTCTATATCTCGTCTCGAGCTTTTATATTTGGACAGTGTGGTATTTGACAGGTTTCTCTAAACTTCACCACTCTTTTGTTTGACCTCTGTTCTTACCCCTTACTCATCCTCTTTTTCTGTGTCTTATTTTCTTTCTCTTTAACTAATTAAAGTAGTGAGCTATATAGCTGGACAGAGGGCAAGTGTTTCATCTTTCTTTTTCTACTTGTGTGTGTGAAAAAATTTCGTGCAAGTCTACGAGTACTTGCCTCCTCCCTTCCATCCTCTGTCGCCTCAGCATTGTCCGGCGTTCCTTCCTCCGCCCATCTGCTCCATTCGCATTCGATCGCGAGTTACAGTTTTTCTCTCTTGAGGCAGAAGAAACAACTGTATATGTCAAGAAGACAACAAGCTAGTAATTAACGGATGGCATATTTCCGTAGTCGTGTCCACTACACATGGATCGTCGAGAATGCTTTGACTACACACATTCGTCTGAATAATATGTTGCTATATAGCGTACGAAATAAGGACGACACGAACGTAAATACAGTCTAAATGCGCTAAATTCTTATAGTATTGCCCGGAAGAGAATTTTATTGATAGTATATGTTGTGCTTGTCTGTTGGAAACAATCATACATAATATATCACTTAGAAATGATATACGCACGCAAAGTAACAAATTTATTTAATTAGTATAACTTTTGTACTTTGTATATTCATAAATTTATTTCTCCTTATGGGTTACTAATTTGTTCAGTTAATTTTTATTTAATCTTTTGACACCGCTCATTGACAGAACCTATAATCGCATGTTATTCATTATTATATACTAAAAAATGTAATTATATTTTCGTACTATATATATTATGTTAAAAGCGTTGCGATTGTTTTTCATATATTTTTTATAAAGATTACTAGACTTGAAATCGTTTTCTAAAGAAAGCAATGCTCTGTATAGAATAAAATCTATTTATAATTATTATTGTTTGTTTGTTTATTAATTTTTAGTAAAAGTTTGTAGATAGTGTTAAAAAGGTTACTGAACAACGCACTACTCATGTCGTTAAAAATATTTGATGAAAAATAATAGTGGGTGGTACACATCGCTTTTTAGACAATGGTAGACTCGGTAGATGTGAGCTGCAGTTAATGGTATCGCTGTCGAAAAGGGGAGAAATAATGAAGTAGGCTTCTAGGTCGGCTTCTTTGAAATCTGTATAGCGTGTGGCCAACCATAAGTCAAGTTGTGACACCAAACACGTCGACACGTAAGTGCAGCGGTAAACTTGACCTGTCTCCCATACATCAGCTTCCTTCCTTTGAGGGAGCCTACGTCTATACCGATCTATTTGGTGCCTGATGCTTTACTTATACTGCTTGTTTCTAAGCTATCTAATATACAAGCTACAAGTTGTTATAACAAGCAACTCATATTCTCTCCCATCGCATGTTTGCGTGCAGCAACGGCAGCAAGTCTGCGAAAGAGGAAAGTATAAAAAGAAAAACGAGGTGTTGAGAGCGGGTGTTGCTGCGAGACAGTATAGAATTGTATTATTTGTCGGTGTCTATATAACATTACACCCTCTGAGTGGGAAGGAAATACAATGTTCCGGTAATGCTGTGATGCAGTCAGATTACAATTCTCATTCTCATAATTCGTAGTTAAGCCATCGCGATATAGTAAATTAATCTGTCATCACTTTTACTTGGCGTTAGGAATTGTCAAGAGGGAATGGGCCAGGTAATTGATTTGTCAGCGAGCTATTGTTTCCCAAATAAAGGGTTGAAATCAGAAAATATGTTGCAATTGCTAGATTATTTATTTCATTCTTTGAAAACTTTATTTTAAAAGGTGATTATATACCAGAAACAATATTAACAAGCAATGAAAAAGAAACTATATATTTATCAAAACACTTTTTATAGTGTTGACCAATAATTAGTTAGTGGCTTTATCATACTAAGTGCGAATAATAGTCAATCTTTTGTTTGGGAGAGTTTGGTTTATTGCTGTCATAGAGCATATATAATTAACAGCTGCTTCCGTTTGGCTGATATCTCTCATTTCGTGTCACACAGATAGTATTGCTGCTTCATTAGTATTAGTATAGGAAAACTAATCTGACTCGCTTTCTAACTCCAGTTTGTTATATTCAAATTATTTAACAGTTTGAGTGAAGCTGACACTGTGCCATAATTGAGGCATGATAACTAAATTTATTGAGCACTAGTAGAAACTTGGCAAATTATATATTCCATGGGGGTTACACAGATTGTGTTTTAATATTTTTATAGAGTTTTTAGATGCAATGACTGTATTGTTTCGATATAATATTCTCCCTGTGAATGTATCCAAGTGTTGTCGCATTTCTAAAAAAGCTCATCTATTCATTTTTGTATCCTTTTTCACGCGAAATAATCAAAACATTGTTCGTTTTATTTGAAATGTTTGCAATTACACCGTGATACGCTTCTGCAAAGTTTCTTGTAACAAAATTTATTTATGACCAAGTATAAACATATTAACAACATTCTCTTGTATAGCTATATCTATTCTAATATTTTTTTCTTCGAATTACGTAATTGTTGGATGCGAATCGTTATATCCCTCACTCGGATATTATGTTATAGGTTATTGTATTCAAATTTATACTGACATTTTTTTCTCTAATTAAATATATTTTCTGCTGAAGACCTATTGTATATTGAATGTTTATTTCAACTACCCAGGTATAAGTCCCAACCCATCTGTTGAAGAGTTGGATGTTGAATGTATACTAAAAAACGATCTTCTCGGGGGTCATAGTAGCATCTCAGTGTAATCCGTTGGTAGTCTTTGAGGCCCTATAACAGTGTGCCCAGTCAAGTGTGTACTTAGCTCGTCCCCTGATCTCGGGTACCTGTCATTCGCTGAAGACAATTTCACAAAGCCCTCTTCCGGACGGTTACCTCTTTTCCCCTCATCACCTCTTCTTTACCAACACCACTGTTTTGTTATAAAGTTTTACGAAACTTCTTGGGTCACTCTTTGTGTGACCTCTAGTGCTACAGGAAACTACACTTTTTGCTAACTGCTAATGTATTACAATAAAATACGCAAACAGCATATGCTTTACAACCCTTGGCTCGGGAGATGATTGCGTGTATGTGGGACTTATATTTTTGGACATGTCAGCTCACAATGATTGAACCATTGCCTACTTAACCTATTAACCTGATGTTTTTCATAAATTATAGTATAGCATTTGTAGTTCGTTGGGTTTTGAAGGTCGAATTGACATATTTAGGAAGTAGGTAAAATAGTTACTATGTATATACATTAATATTTACCTTATAAGTTTAGTTAATTTGTAGCAGATGCGGTAACTATTAATGGGCTTCGTAAACAATTATTTAATCAGTGACCACTTTTTAAAATTTATAAGCCAGTAAAAATGTTTAATTGTATTTACCTACAATTTCCCAAACAAAGATGCGTTGATATTAGTTTTGTTTTAACTATACATATAGCCGAAACATTGTTGTTTGGAGACAGTGTATAAGAAAGTTGAGTCAATAAACTCAACCAAAAATTGTATCTTCATCATGTGAGCTGTATACCTTTCATCTTTATTGTCAACCGTTCGGTACGAAAATGAAGGGTGTATTTTAGCACCGGTCTCCCATGGTCTTCCAATGTAATAAATGGCCCATTATAATGTCGTTCGGGACCTTTTCTTGGCTGTTGGCAAACTACCCGAAGTAAGGGTGGACAGAGATTCATGAGATTCATAGCTTACTTTCTTCCAAGAGAGCGACATTAAAATGTCTTGTAAGCGTGCTGGCTATAGTTTACCCCCGTCTTCCCACGTCGGTAGTGAAAAGTCAAAGAGCTCACCACTATCAAAGTCAGTCAGATTTTGGGATGAAGAAAACATATAGCGGCATCATTCAGTTACTTTCTATGCTAACCTCCCGATTGCACACATTGCCATCAATCATAAAACAATCGTGCTAGTTCTACTTTCCCTTTATGTTTTTCTTGATTTGTCTTTCTGTCCTTTTTGTTACTTTTTCCTATATATGTGATGAAATCTTCTGACATTTCTCATCGAAATATGCTGGTTTGTCGTGACTCACAGATTTTTTCGGGACTAATTTTAGACTACATTTAGCACTTAAATGGATTCTAAGCTATATTTCGCAGTATTCCATCTGTTCTTATTTTAATTTAATCTAATACAATGCATACGGTGTTTTGGATTATTTCGAAATATTATGTATAATATAATCAATTTAGTTATAGTTATTTTTAATTCATATAATTTGATAACATAAACGTTACCTCAAGTAATTGCTTCTTTATAATGAATATAATGATTTTATTTTAGTACAAAAATAGCATAAATATTAAAATGACAGAGCATTGGTAATGACAAAATAAAACATAGTTTAACATAATGTTGTGGCTAATTTCTTTTTCCAAATATATAATTTTGTTAGAAACAGATTCTCATTTGTGCTATATAGATTTCGTTTTATCGGCTCATCTTGCCAAGCAGTAATTTTCTTTTAATTGCCTTTTACATTTTGTTGTATTGTGCTGACATAGTTATAGGATTATGTTGGCGGAATTCGAATTAAGAATGCTTATCGAACAAAGCCTACAAGACATTGTGCATCATTTATATTTTCCCATCCATCGAACTGTACAAGCACCTCAGGGAAATCTGAGAACCCGGTACACGAGACGGGGCTTTCAGAGTAGATAAAGAAGCAGCATTGTGATTAGAGCTGCATGGGATATCGAATAAAGAAAAGAGTACGAGCAGAAAAGAGGTAGAAGAAGGGAGGGGGGAATAGGCGCCTCGGGTGGTGGTGCAGTTCTCCTGCGAATCTAACCTCGGTGGTAGTTGGTGTTTTTTATCGAGTCTGTGAGTCAGAGCATTTCTGTGTTTGAAGCTTGCTCATTTTTCTTTTGGTCTATCAAGCAGTATAGAGTACAACACCACAATATTTCATATTGCAGAAGATGATGAACTACGCACCGCGTTTCTTTACTTATCCCATTCTCTTGCGCGAGCGAGCTCGCAGCCTTGTATGACCCCCCTATCATACTCTAAACTAGCCTCCCCCCACTCGATGCCGTCATTCGTCGTGACGTCTTTGCCATGAGACTTCCCTTGCTTACTGGGAGTGATTGTCTTTGTCTTGGAGACCCGATAACTCGTGCTGTGCCATAGTAGTGCTGCTGCAATTTTATAGTCTTCCCCGCTTTTCTAGCCCGAAGGAGTGAGAGAGAGAAAAAGAGACGGAAAGACAGGCAAAACTGTCCCAGCAGCAGCAGACAACGCAACTAGCTAGGGAAATAAATTCATTGATACTGCTAGAGTTTGGCACTGTAACTCACGGTTAAGTCGGCGGCTAAGTGCCCCATGTTTCTTTTATTTCTCAGTTTCACGTAGGTCCATTCGCAATACTATTCGGTGATTAATCAGCGCCGGAGTTGCAAGCAAGACTCGCAGAGCGACAAACAACGACCGAGGTAGATGCTCAATATAAGGGAAGAGGATTAAGCTGGGTTGGTAGATTGGTAGAGTATATCGGCGGTTCAACTGCAAGTAATGTTTGGTGGTGGGTGTTCTGTGTTGTGTCATTTGCTCGCTCCACGATCACTGCCGTTCTACAGTATATCCAAGTTTCCAATGCAAACGATGCAGTAAACCGTCGAATCGTAGACTAGGTATATTGTTAACGGTCGATTCCATCACCAGTTCTGCGCATATTCGCTCCAAAACACCGGAGACTGTACCACTCTTCGATCACCTCCCCACTTAGCTAGCTATTTACCTTAGAATATAGACAGCTCAATTCTTTAAGCATTGAACGCACTCAATTTACTTGCTTATTGTACAGTATTCGACACACCATCTGCGTATTATTATGTACATCCCTCGTCTCCACACGCTTTCTCTTTTACATCTATATAGTCTACTCTTCCAGTACGAATGAACTCCTTTCTCCCATAACGTCTTAGTTTATGGACAATGCCAATATGTCTCTCATTAATCACTCGGAGAGTTTAGCGTCGTTTTATCAGCCGTCAGTCTTATTTCTCTCCAGTTCTTGCATGTTTATATACTTTCTCCGTTCTGTTTATCCGCTATGCTCTGCTTCATGCATCAACAATGGCGACGATTCCATCTTGAATTGGAACTCGACCATCCACTTACCTCTTTCTTGACATAATGCTCGCTCATATAACTATAGTCCATGCATGGCAGAGAATGTTGCCGTTATCCCATAAGACTTATGCATATCTTGTTTAAACAAGAAGGTACTTCCAGTCCAAGCTTAATTAACCAGTTCTGAGGGACTGGTCGTGTCTATATACTTCCTTGTCTGGTTGGAATTATAATATGTGGCATTGCTACCTATATACATGTATACGTAGATTTAGGAGAACAAACTTGAACAATTATCAATGAGACTTGTGTCTCCCTCTTCTCTGTTCTTACTATGTGTAACATATTATATTTACACAATGCAAATATACTATATCTTTCCACAGTGCTAGTGCTTGCTTATAAGCTTTGCCTATACGTGCCTTGTAATGAACAAAGACTACAAAATATATTTAGATAAAGCATTCAAATTATATTGTGAGGCCTATATTTGGAGTTACGTTGTATAAATTAGTTATTCAGGCGTTATTAAAAAATAAGAAAAAGTAATTTAGTGAAAATTTTGTTCTGTTTTTTCCTATACCTTTTATATTACAAATGTTGTCTCGTCAAGCGCGTGTATTATCCTCGATTTATAGAGCAACTATTACCTCTATGCAACTGTTTTTCTTGCCTTGAATAAGTACGTTCGTATTCAGTATATATACCCTATAGGGAACATATACCAAGTGTGTGTTGCTTCCCTCTTCTAACTCTGCAAGAAACAGGTTCTCATTTTGTGAAGGAGTACGTACAATTCAATATATCTGGTACTACTATACTCTGTTTCCGACCAAGGTTAGAGTGACGAAGCGTACTGTGCTCTATCAAGTGATCCGCTCCTACCGTTCAAGAGTTCCACTCGATTGTGTCTGGGAACTGCGAGAGCCTTCAAGTGCCCCCAATATTCTAGACCAAGAACCCTAGACAACCCGTTAATTCTCTCAGAATTGTTAACGGGAAAGGTATAGTCGAAGAGAGACCGATTTTATGCAGTTGTGTGTTTCCCCTCTCTACTTGCTCCCAGCATTCGATCTTGTAAAGAAATTAAACCTGTATTGTTGGTAGGTATTACTTTCGTGGATATTATTGTTGAAATCAACAGCAGGCAGAAAGTAGCACTTGCAGTGTTTGCATTTGGTTCCTTGCTTTACTCACTGCGCCTATACTACCTTCAACGCCCCAACCCAACACAGCAATATATAGTTCCCATATAATATGGTGTGCTCTTGTGCTCCTGCCAAGTGTACTGAGAGTATCCATCCTGCCTGTACCTCCATTATTCCCCTATACTGTTTTCTGAGTCACCTAGGTAACATCACAATTCTGCCTCTCGTATAAAGATTGTTTGTTAGGGAAGGATGCTTCTTTCGCGTTTAGTTCTTGTACGTTTGCTACATGGTATACGCTAATGTGTGTGTATAATAGAGTGAGAAGAGAAGGAACGGATATAAAATCTCCCACAGACTCGCTGTATACCAATTAAATAAGTTTAGAAGGCCATATATTATAGGGTTGAGTGATACTTTGGGTAATTTGTTGCAATTCTACTATACCTCCATATAAATTAAGCCAAATTAGATTATGGTACATTACTGCGTAGCAGGTTGATTAATTAGTGCTACTTATAGTTTAAATCGTGGAGTGAAGTATTTGTTGGGAAGATTTTATTTTTCTGTTATAGAGCAATTAATATTTTTATATAGTTTTGGTAAATTAGTTGGTTGTATGTAGTACTCATCGTGCTATATAGATTGCATTTTTGTGTATAAAATCAATGTATAGGGCGTATACAATAAACAATATTTAAGGTATTATAATAATTTATATATATATATATTATGTTGTCATCCCAGCCATTGACGTTATTAGAATGGTCGTAAATTTGGTGCTATATTTATTTCTTCCAAATCTTTTGAATAAAATAAAATAAATCATGCTCTCTATATAGTAATCTTCATATGTTGACATGGCCTTAAAGTGCTGTGTTGAGTGATTGATGGGGTTTGGAAATAAAATTATTATAAATAAGCGTATAAGTGAAGCTTGGCTCTCACTATACTTTTGTTTTGTTAAAATGTACAGATACCTATTTGAATATTTATATTATCATGAGATATAGGTAAATTTGCGTAGAACTCTGAATAGAAAAGGTTATTTTTGAATTTTTGCCTATTACACGTATTACAACGTTATTATATTAATAAAGTATGATGCATGATATAATATATGCTACTTTTCATTGCGCTCGAATTTCAGTCATTAAGCATTCTTTTTTCACGTTGACAGATCTGTCTTTTTATCAGTTAGAAATGTGCGTAAGTTCTAGAATGCCTCAACAGAAGGAATTAAGACGACTCTATCTGATAGCATCTAGAGGGAAAGAGCACAGGGAATAGAAAATACAACACAAAAAAGTAGGAAAAAGGGGATTGAGGTTGAATGTCCAGCTAACAATCGCCTCTGTATGATTTATCAATTCAACTTGGGGACAGTTGAAGCATCGCTTTCTCCTAGTAATTAAAGCGCTTCAGTTTTTGTAGCCTCTTCTTCACTCATATACTACACACACACACACACTATACTGCTATAGAAACTGAACAGTTCTCTGGTGGAAATGGCAGAGCAATATCGGGCTCTTTAGTGTGTGGATGTTAGTCACTCACTGCGCCGCATTGCATTTCCAAGTCGGGTTGGTTTGCATAACACGGCGCAGTCTCTGCTCCAGTTTGCTGGTGGGTAGCGGTGGGTGTGAACTCGACGGAAGCTTCGAGATGGTGTCAGCTTTCACACTGTCCTCTGCAAGCAACACTGGCACATTGTCTGGACTCTGAAATCTAATTAGTTCGGTCCTGCTCTCTCACTCTTTCTTTTCTCTCTCTCGCCAGCTCGAAATGAGAGCAGAGTACTCGCGCTCCATTGCGCCATTGTGGCGCGGGCTAGCGTGGTGTAATTGTCCGTCCATGATATTGCTCATATGCCTAACCGTTGTTGAACGAATCAAGCGTTTCTGCTTTTATTTCCCTACATACATACTTTGCCATGTTATTTTCGAAAAAATGTTTTCTTCCAAAATTGCTAGTATACTGCCTATTATACCGATACAATCAATACATTTCAACATTTCACTACGCCATTAATTCTAATCAGAAACGAAATGTTATCTGCTCTCGTTCTCTGTTTGGCCTAATCGAGTTATTTTTCTATAATATATGTAATGCTCTATACTCGCTGTGAAAATACCCCGTTCTACTCTGGTATATCCAATTTAGAAATGTTTCAATATTGGGCAGAGCACTGTTTTGTTTCATTTTTAATTTGAAAGTTCCCTCGTAGTTGTATGGCATCGTATAGTTCCCAAACTGGGTCAATATTATACGCCTGTGTTCCTCGATTTAGTTACAGTATAGTAGACTTGTAGGTTTCTCAGTTCTAGTTATTAGAGATTGGCAAATTTTCCTGACATAATTTTCTTCATCGCAAATATATGTATTATTAATTTATTTATACAATTATAATAATAATATATGTGCATGTGTGAATAGTTTAATTTGTAGCACGATCGCTGAATCCGCTATATATATGATTCACTATAGATATGTTTGCTAATAAAGTATGTATATTTTTCTTTTAATTGAGGTTACCTTGTGGACAGTATATTCACCAGAAGTACTCAACTGCAAAGTTTAGTAGTAGTCACGTCTCTCTATTATGCGTTGTGCATTATGTAAACTCTGCTCCAAAAATATTCATTTCCTTTGGGCAGTTCTTTCGATATATTTGTTTCTTGAGTTGAAAAATATATATTACGCTCGCTTCAATAGTTATGTGTATTATGCGCATGGTTAGCACACCTTTATTTTTTTTCGTATTCAACGTAATTTACATTTAAAAAGGAAATATGTTATTGCATTACTTAGTATGTTAACATAAGAATTATTGTAACATACTATACACAATCTTCATTAACATAAAATTTGTCATAATGTTTCGTAATATTTCATCAGTTAGCAAGATTTTCATATTTATCATTGTAATTTGTGCAGGACCTTTCAATCTATGCCGGTCTCTCCATCCACACACCCAATGGACGCTCGAAAGATCACTCAGTTTGCTCTCCTGCCCGATCCATTAGTCCAGCCACTTCCACATCGGGACGAGGAACTCCAAAGCAACCTAACTCGTAAATTTATAAATTTATATATTATAGTTCTAACATTAAAAAGATATTATGAATATTGCTCACTATGTAAAGATATTGTTTAGATTATAATCTTTACCTGATAATTTAAAAGATCGGCCTTGCAACCTGCGGTATTTTTTAAAATTTAAACTTTTTTGAGGGATTGAATTCTCTAGAAATTAGCCACTTTTTACTTTTATACCTCGACATCGAAATGATTTGATTTAATAAAGATCAACATAAAATATTAAATTGATGTTAAAAGATACAATTTTCTATCTGAATATGTGTGTTTTCTTTACAAATAGAAAATATGTTAATGATGTTATCAATTTATTTTCGGTAAAATGAGACAACTTATTAATAATTGATTTTCTAATACCCAAATCCTTTTTAGATATTAATATCCTATTAAACTTCTCCCGTCTAACCTCCCCATCTATAGACGACGTCTAGAGGACATCTGCGCCGCCCTCCTCGAGAAGAGTGCCAAGACTACCAGCAGAACAACAACAACGAAGCCTCCTACCCCATCCGTCCCCTTCCAGCACCACCACCACCACTCGCCCACTCAGACCTTCCTGTCGACCATAGGGGCCACTAAGGTGGACGATTGCGAACTCAAGGATCTCATGCGCTACCTGACCCTCTCGGGAAAACTTTACCGTTGCGAGCACTGCCAGATCTTCTTCCTCGACAGCGCCATGTTCCACCTGCACCGGGGCATGCATGACACCTGTGTGCCCTACAGGTGTGCCATCTGTGCCTACCGGGCGGATGACAAGTATCGATTCCAGCTCCACTTCATGGAGCATAAAGTGAGTGGCGGTGCTGAGATGGACACTGCTGACTCCCCTCAGCCGTCGCCTTCTAGAAACTCTCCGTCACCGCCGACGACGATCTGCCAGGACGCTGATGATGTCGCCATGGTTACCAGTGATGCCCAGCTGAAGGCCGCCGAGTCACTCAGTGCCTGATTTCCTTCTTGCATCTTATATCTTCCCTCCCATCCAGGCGTTTTGTTCTGCTTGATATCTCTCTCTCTGGCTCTATTTTGTATAACTCGACATTTCAGCAGCTGTATAAGCATTATATTGCAGCGCATTTATCCAGCTTCCGGTACATCAAATATGTCAAACTGGTTTCCTCTGACATGTCCTCCCCCCTACCTATTTCTTTAATCCGTTCCAAATTCCTAGTTTTTATTTGGTATATAATATATTATAATATATCGAACTAGACATTGCCGATATTATATTTTTAAACAGGCCGACCGACCACATTGCTTTCTCTGTGTAATCTTTCAGATGACCACTATACTATATTATAATATGTTAATTTTGAGTTCAATTTTTATAATTATGATTATTCCGATGTTTAAAACTCATTACATTCCTTACTTTGTTGTTGTCTCCAAGTCTACATAACAGTCCACATTCCTTATGTATATACGATATGTGTATAGGTCTATTCTTTGTTTCATACTTACTTTCCACTTCAACGACTACATTCCCTTTGTATTATTTGCCCATGACATTTTACTGTTGCTTTATATTTTTTGGTAACGCCGTTAGTATTTTAAACCTTTTCTTTCGCTATTTGTGGTTTCTATAATTCTATATTATTATTGATATACTCATTTCTATCATATTAATAATACATTACACTGTTCTTATTCAGTGTTTTCAAGCATATAACTGCGCGTATTAACTATTCAGTATGAAAATTATATTTAATTTTTTCTCTGTATATTGTCTTACTTATCGGTATATTTTGTTGTCTGTTTGCTTTTTATCAGACATTCAAGATTTCGCTGAAATTAAGGAGATATTATTGAGTTTGTTACTCCACATTCCACAGACTTCTGGTCTCTGATGTACATAGTAATAATATATTATAGTATCTACTATTGCTGCTATTGTCACTTGGCTTATCCTTCCTTATAGTTCGATTATCACAATGATGTATAACCGATAATCATATACCGATGTTGTATAAATTACTTGGATGTATTTTGTGTGGCTTATTTTCGCTTTCTTATCCCTATGTACATATTAAATTATGATAATTCAATCAGCCGCTGTAAGATAAGCTAAACCTAAAAATTAATTTATTTCATTATAGGCTGAACATGATTAACTACTAAAATATCGTGTGTTCTTATTAAACAGTATTGGAAGCATATTTTGCATCTGTATTAAATGAGATCTAACGCCTCATTTTCAGTATTGGTATCTTATTGTTAGCATATATATATACATACATATTTTCTCGGCGTATTCTTTTTCCTCTCCTTTTTGCTACTATAATATATAATTTGTATTTATTGCATCGGTAATATGTGAATTTTAATAATTTACACTGGAAAATACAATATATTAAGAATTAATTGAGACAAACACTCCTTATTTCGCTGTGTATATTATCCAACTCCTTTTTTAAAATTATTATTATACATGATTATAACCATGTGCTTCATTGTCTCGTTGTATCTTTGAGGTATATCGTAGCTTGCTTCCAGATTAACTAAACTGCTTACGGTATTGCCCAACGCCTCTCTAGTCATTATGTACAGATGGTATTTATTTTTCAGTAAAAAGAATATTGTACGTCAATGATATTCCGTTGTAATTTGTTGAATTTCATACATATACATTCCAGTTTATCTAAACAGTATCTCATTATCGATCAGCTTTGGCAATTGTTGCTTTTTATTTTATATTTAATATAAGTTTATTTGATTAATTTTAATTAACTTAAAGCATATACTTATTTCATTTGCCAGTTTTACTTTGTCTTATATGAAGTCCTAATATATTACATTGAGTGTTGTTATTATATTGAAATAAATGTGATAGCAATTTCCGCAAATCAACCAATATTTTCCTCTTGATTGTAAGTTACAGATTGTAATAATAACAGCGATATGTGTGGCATTAATTATTTCATGGTTGTATTCCATTTTATATATATTTAGGACAATATTGTTCATATACTATTAATACTGCTATAATTATTCAATTACTCACTATGAATACTGTTAATAACAATGGAAATGTCTCCGCTGATTTATGCTAATTCCTTTTATACCCATCGAAGTATTGATTCATACTCCCATAGTACTGCTAATACGGGATGTACAATTCCATCTTTTTGAAAGAGTTACCTCCCATCCCACTGTCTTGTATTAACCCTTTCAGTCTAACATGTAATGTGTTTGTGACGCAATTCTGTTAGTGCTAAATATACATACAATGATTCTCTCATACATGCCTACTTATAGGCCTACATTTATTCTATATTATACGGTTGTAATATTTGCGTATCACAATATTATATACATACTTATTAAACAATTGTCTCCGTTATTTTACATATTGGTATAATTGTCTTTTTGTGGGATTTAACATAATGTATTCGTTATATTATATAATAGGCCATATTTTAAATTTTTTAAATAAAAATATCAACACTAATAGCTTTTCTGCGTTGGGAAGCAATTTACTCAAGAAAATTAATACCTACTTTGCATAGGCTGCCAATACCCTGAAAGCATATCTGTAATCGGTCCAATATAGCCGCTTTTATTACTTACTCAATTTACGTGCATACCGTATATTAATGCTAAACACTATTTTCGTCTTCTTATGGCAGGTAATATTGGATGTATAGGAAACATCATTTAATAGTGATTAATGCAGAAAAAGATTACTCGTGACGCTTTCGGAAATGCGCAGAGCGCAAAAGCTGACAACACGCTATACTTAAAATAATCGATTTTTATCCTTTGTAAATGCATTTTCTTGTTATTATATTTGCTTATATGGAAACGGGAATGGTAAACAAGTTATTTGTATTAACATATTTATGAATATGGAAAGCGATTAGATAACAGGTAAAAATATTGTTATCTAGTTAACTAACACATCTAATAATTTTAGCAACACTAATATGTTAAATTTTCGAGTTGTGTTTTTATTTGTTTTATATAATTATCATATTGGTGGAAAAAGTACTTACCAGGTATATGTTTTTTAATAAAATATTTGTGTATGTATTTGCATTTTCTAGTATTCTTTATTCATTAATATTTTAAATTGCTTTACTACTCTAAAGTAGTATTAAGGGGAGATATACAAAAAATTGACATTTTTTTAATGCTGTTTTTTTTTTAAATTCAATTGGATGGGTTATGTTAGTGTCTTAAACTATATATATATTTTTTAAATGTCCATTTTTTTAACTATATAT
>JAUZND010019551.1:0-25975 GCA_034780555.1 Coelogynopora nodosa | reverse complement strand
ATAATTAATATATATTAAAATAAAATAATTAATTTTTATTTTAATCAATTAAATTAATTTATTTTAATTAATTAATTATATTAAAAATTCAACCAATTGGAATGTGACGCTGAATGCGATGCTGAACGCGATGCTGAATGAGATGCAAAAGTTATATACATTATATATTGCCATTGATTGAATATTGTGTTTTATAAATATAATAACCATTTTTACAAACAAAATAAAGCAACTCACCTGAAAATAAATAAAATTTCAGAATTGAAAATGTCGTCAAAAATTTTTACAAGTGAGTAATTAGAACTCAATATATTATGTCTATTGAGAAAGAACCAAAACACTGATGCTGCTAAAATATATGTTGCATTAATTTATATAAATCTCTATTACTCGTGACAAAAAGCACAAGTAAAATAAAACAGTTACATTCTATCAAAAAATAAAACTACTGCAGCAAGCTACACACTAGCTACATGAAGAAATGGATGACTCAAATCTTAAAATAAAGCTAGTATGTCGACAACAAAATTTTCACATATTTAAAATGAGAGGTAAAAACTAAATGTTGATTAAATTAATGATTGGAATATTAAAACAAATATTAAATCAAAAACATCTATGTATTTGTTAGGTTAATTTATTGTTGGCATAATATAATGAATAAAAATTATACTAAAAATTAAATAGTGCAAAAACAAATATTTTAATAGCATTAACCAATAATGTAGAAAATGTTTTAAAACTATTACTTAAGATCGGTCGGTCACTCCAAATCAACTTTCAAAAGACTATCTAAAGTGTTATCTACTGCATATTATATATATTATTTCACACAGTATATAGAAGCATTTGTTTTGATTTAAGTTTAATTATTTTATGTATGTCATATATAATGTAATCATTTAAATTATATTATTTCGAAATAATAGTAATTTATTACATATCATTTTCTCGTAATAGTTTTACATCATATTATATTACAATTTTGTTTAACATTATTTTCCTGTCGGGATATTTATTTTTGTCATATTATATAACTTAACACAAGTGTAACGGGGTCATCTAATCTTCAGTGAAATTTTATAATATAATTATTCATATATTATTTTTGAATTAATTGTTTTTAAACAAATGTTATTTTGATGAATAGCCACTAATAGAATTTCTAAATAATGTGTAGAACTCTTAATAACTCTTAATTACTAGTATAACTCTTGTGTTATATATTATTTAATTTGAAAATATTATAAAATTATATACATATTATACTTTACTCGCGTTTTGCAGAAAAATAATTAAAATTATGCCGCCTAAACAATTGATAATGCTTAAATCGATAAGAGTTGAAGACAGTAAATGCAATTAATTAGTTATTAATTATTAATCAATTAATTATTAATTAATTAATAAATGTTGGTAAAACATTACGTTTGGTTTTTGTTTCTGTTATTGCTCAATATAAGTTACCTACAAAAGTCATTTTTGGTTTGTTGGAAAGAAGGCATTCTGATTGGCTTGCAAATATTTTAAAAAATAGTATAAATTAATTATACGAAATAAATTAACAGCATCAAAATTATATAATTTTCCCCTATTTCTTTAATTAATACTAATTTTTAGAAATCATTACTTATTGTTTTTTGTTATTGATGAGTATCTATTATTATACACACTAAGACACTTGTAGTTTGTTAAAAAGAAGAAATGTTGAGTATGCCGACAGTAGTTTTAGAAAAAGTATACAGTATTTTTACTAAATAAATTAGCAGAATCATCTTTAGATAGCTTTACCTATTGCTTCAAAAATTCTTAATTTCATAATTAATTTCCTTTTTTATACTGCTATTAGGCTATAAAGAATAGCATATATATATGTGACCATACCTTTTTTTCAGACGAGAGAAACATTTTGTATATTATATCTGATACAAAGAATTATAGCATAATTATTTGCAACAGAGTAATTGCCTTTATATATGTTGAGGAAATTACAAAAGTATAATGATTAATAAGTCCTTTAAAAATAGTAAGACGAGTTTTTTTATTTCGTTGTTTAAATGCAACACCTTTACTTTGTTCAGTTATACTTGAAGGTCAAAGATTCTATTAGATTTGGAGAGTGTTGGTCCACAAAAGAAGCGTCGTTACTCAAACTATTTATGATGATTATAAAGTTTTTTAAAAATAGTAAGACGAGTTTGTTGATTTCGTTGGTTGGATGCAGCCCCTTTGCTATGTTCAGTTATATGTTTTGTGAGATGACCCATACGTGAAGAAGCATACTTGAAGGCCAAAGCGTTGATTAGATTTGGAGAGTGTTGGTCCACAAAAGAAACGTCGTGACTCAAACTACTTGTGATGATTCGATCATCTGTACTTGCCTCAAACACTGAATTACTCAGTCTATTGAGGAATAATTTTTCTGTTGGAGGCTGACCAACAGTTCGCAAAAATTTTAATTCCAGAACTCGATCGGTCAGGTGGATAATACGATAAATGCTTCTAGCTGGATAACGTACAGGCCTCCTTGCTGCTTCAAGTTAACCAGTCGCGCAAGAAGAGGATTGAATGACTGCTCTAGGAATAAGATTTCTTTACAAATAACACACTGTGTGCGACGGGCTACTGAACGGATCACCCAACCTGCCATATAATAGAGAATATTCCCACGTAAATCTGTTGGCCATTCCTGGTGTAATAATCTGAGGAATTCTATGCGGCAACTGGATTCAGTTTCGTCATTAACTTCATCGTTTAGTGGAATCAATTCATCGTCAAGGATTATTGGATCGTCTTCGTTTTCGATGCAATTTTTTCCTTGTGATATTCCGTGTAAGCAGAGGCGATTGCTTACCAATGCACGTTAAGAATAACATAGATGAATGGGAGTTAGTTTTGACAACAACCACCTCTAAGACGGATATCTCCAAAGAAATATTCTAGAGAATCTTGTGACAATCTATATGGAAATAAAATACTATTATAGAGTGTCCGAGGAATGCTCTTGGAATAAATCCTCTGACAATGAAATTGTTACACACATACAAGTTATGAAACAAATAACGCATATGCGGAGTTTGGTTTCAATAATTGCATTTCTTTCCAAATTCATTAATTCTCGGAGACTTTTCTCAGTTGATCAAAGACATCATTTACATCATCGATATTTTCACGGATGATAGCCTGTTTAGAGACTAACGAAAATGGTGAATGAGCATTAACGCTGTCAAATAATTCTTTAAGCAGGGGAATAAATTTAATAGTAGGTTCACATGTTTGGAAATCTGAGTGGCCAATACTCTTGAGGAACTTTAATGCAAGAACTATAAAATATCCATAGACTATGGATTTATCTTATTTATTTTTTTATCTGCAAAATTTCAGCCTTCTCCATGTTAACTTTCAATTTATATTTAAAATTAAGGTATAATTTTTATATCAACTTATAGATAAAAAAACAGCTTTCCATACATATAGAATATGTGTATATTTTTTTTATAAAATTACTTATTTTTATCTCGGAAAACTAATCTTTTTTGCAGTAAATTGAATATAATAGCATCGTAAACAATTATTGTTGTCGGACACAATTATTGATTTTTGTTTTAAGCTTGGAAGATACAATGGCAGTTTTACTTTACAGGCTGCATAAGGAAGGTGGTTTGTCTCTGCTTGTTCGTCTATGGTAACATAAATATTGCAAAAACTATAAACAATAAAATCAGTATTTATCGAATAATAAAATTTTATTATGACAAATTGACAGATAATAATTTAATTGCCTATACATGCACTGTGGGTGAAAGTTTGTGTAATTTAGCCTATTAGTTAGACCTTAATTTTTGGTAATATATTTTATAATAATCACTTAATATAATCCGTTTTATAATAGTATGAAAAAAGTAGCAGCCACTAAAAAAATCCGAAATATATGTTAATTTGCCTAAATTAGGAAAATTTCAGACAATTTATTTATTTTAGAAATTGGTTATAGACTAGGCATATTTATAATTGGATTTTTTAGAAATTGTTTATATTGTAAATGTGTTAAGATTGTTAAAGTTTAAGACAATTAAAATATTGTGAAGTTTAATGTCAAAGTTAAAGGGTTGGCGTGGATGAATCATGAGCCAGATACCCATCTTCCTCTACTATAATTACTATTAAAGATGTTTCTGATTCTAAGTAAAGATATAAATGAATATGCGATATACTGCTTAATATTTATATAATATAAAAATACTAACTACACCAATTAAGGTTATATATTATGTTGTATTAATAATATTGGAAAAGTTGTTTGCATGTTTATATGAAATAAATATAATATTTTTGCTATTAATAATTATGTAAAATACACTATTCGCAGTTAATGACACAACCAATCTGTGACTATAGCAGAATACCTTTAAAAATGATAAAAAAATATTACAGTACGATATATTTAATGAAAGCAAAAAAATTATAAATTTCTATCAACGATATGAAAACATACAGTTTCCATAAGTGTTTCCATTTGATACTTTATATTTAGAGTGAAGAGGGAATTACGCTAACTCGTAACTCGGTGTACAATTTTCCCGACTCATCGCTTGTGGCCTTGTGAGCGATAATAAATTACTCGTGATTAATAATAATACATCAATTATAGTTACTTGTGGTTAACTCAATAATACTAAAATATATACATACTTTTAAATCATAAGTGCAATAAAATAATAAAACAAAGCGATACTTTCAAATTATAATACATTCCTTCATTTCTTTGCACACTTCATTTCTTTGCGCACGTGGTTTGCTACTATAATTATTATACAATATCTAATCATGGAATATTTATGAATAAAATTTATTTATGAAAATAAACTAATTGAAACATATTATCTATTCTTTTCATTTTTCAAACATTAATCGTATTTATATATTATAAATGCTGATGGTCTATTCATTTCATCCTATTTCATTTCATATTTCTAAACTTAAATTCTATGTAACTCAGGGGAGTATGCAGGATTTACAATTGGGGGGTTTTTCAGGTAGTTTAGGGGCGCCAAAATTAAAATAGATATTTTTCAAAGTTGGATTTTTTTGCACTTTAGTGTACTATAGAGTTATTAAAACTGGACTTTATACAATGTATTGTTCATAATTACAAGTTAGAGTTAAATGTTATAATATTACTTGGAAATGTAGGAAATATAAATATTATCACTACAATTTCCTATTTTTATGTTGTCTTTAGAGAGGCGCACTAATTAGCTAGGGGGGTTTCCGGAAGTGCTGGAAAATCCCCCTTACTACGCTCTATTGGTATAACACATAACAAAATAAAATGCTGAAATGCTGCAACTATCCCCTTTGTTGTGTCTATTTTCTATTTTTTTTAAATCCTTGATTAATAATTTTTCAGTCATTTGAAGCAGACGGTCGGACCATTCTATAACCATTCAAATGATTCAAATTGTATGACAATGTACACACAAAAACAAGATTTACATTTATTTACAATAAAAATTCATTAAAAAATATTTAATTAATTATTGTATATGACAATTAAATGGTATTATGCCATAGTGTTTTATTACTATGTTTTTAAATAGTACGTGGTCGTTTTATGTAGTATTAGCTTTAAATAAAATGCTATTTGTGCTAAAATAATAATTTTTCAAATGTATAATCTCATTAAAAACTATATATTATTAAAAACTTAAAATAATACATAATATAATTAATGAACACCATACAAGTACATTGAAATAAATACTTATATATAAATATAAAAGTATAGGCCTATATTTTAAAATATTTAAATATACGTAGAAAATTACATTTTTAGACCGCGTAATGTTTACTTATATTTGGCCATATCTATGAAAAAAATAATCGTTAGCATCAAAATTGAAAATTATATTTTTATAATTTAAAAAACTTTTTCATGTTTAAATTGTTTCACTTTTTCAATATGACAAGATATCCTGCCAACTCGTCACTAAAGTAGTTAAAATCCTTAAAACACATGTGAAAAAATTAATTTTATGGATAACTAAAAAAAATTAAAAATTATGTGTAAAATTGATAAATTAAACATAGAAACTATAATTTTACCCCTTTCTATGTATATACTTCACTGTACGCCTCAATGCATTAACAATGTTTAATTAATATATTATTATTATTAATATAATAATATTAACAATGTTTAACAATGTATTGCTTGTTTTAAAAAAAAATGTGTAAGCACACAGTTATTTATACATTAATATTTTATTTATTAAATGTGTGAATGTAAAAATAAAACAAAAATTGCAGCTTAACGCATTTGCACAATATTTAGATTTGAATGTCAACGGTTCTTAAAAAGGAGCGCCACAATCCTGTTGCTCAACGTCGACTACAAATATTGATTTCCCAAGTATACAGAGAACCAATTGCAGCTCTCTGCAAACAATCCCCTGTAAATCCAACGCGATTTGTTTATCACGGCTGCGCTTGCTCGGGAGAGTGCAATAATGCCACAAGGCGAGTGTAATTTGCGGCCACGGGTACTCTCCGGGTAATAATTGTATAGCTACAAACATATCCCCTTGATATATACACTGGAGAAAGTTGGCAATCGATTTCTCCCCTTCGTCCCTATATTGAGGACGACAATGTAGATATATATAATCATATATTATTACATTTTGCGGGGAAGTTCGTTAAGGATTTTTTCTCTTTTGTTCTGGATTTTTCGAAACATTTCTCTGCAACTTTGACAAAAGTCGAAAACTTTCAACGACCGTTCAGGTAACATGAATTGTTTTAGCTTGTTCAAGTTATTTGCACATTTACAAAAACTATATCAGTAACGATGATAAACATTTACAAAATGGATATTTATATATACTTTAGTTTAAATAATTAAGGATATCGTAACATTTTCAGTTGATATTATGATTAATACATTAGATAAAAGTTAAATAGATTAGCTTTCCTTACTTCAAATATTTTGTATTCAATATTAATATTTTTCTTTCTTGAATCTGCATGCACATACACAATTTATTTTGAAAGTATGAAAATTAACGATAATGTTTAACCGGCATAATACATGGTGTGATAATTAAAACAGTTCTTTTGTTTTTTGAAAACATCTAAGAATTATTTTTTAATAAAATTTGCTTTGTCAAATTCTAAATTATCTATTTGGATGAAATGTCGCCAACAATAAATGTTCATATTAAACGTTATTGTTATCGTCAAATGATGTCATCAGATATCGTCAAAAGAACATATTTTTGAAAAATTGATTAAATTTATATTTGGACTATATTTATTATATGGTCTAATATTTATAACTTTTGTGTGACCAATGTGTTATCATTTCTGATTAGTCAGAGGAATGCTTTTTGCATAACAGCCGATTAAAAATGTAGTAGCAATTATTAATTTTAATGTATATTATTACCATTAATTATAATAATATATTTTAACTTAACTCAGATAGTTCTTCATTTTAATCATAATGTTAATTATTTTAAATTGAATATATAATTTTAATGTTTGGATATTGCGATTTATTCAAGATTGTAAAGTTTTGTCAATAAAAAAAATAACAAAAGTGAAATGTGATTTTTTTTATTAAAGACTATCAAAATGCAAAAAGATATATGTTGTGTTGCAGGTGATCGATTTCTAATAAATAAGCATTTGTATTGTACATTGTATATTGTATATTACCTATTTACTAAAGTCTTCTTTATAAGTGTTGCATCGTTTTTGTTCTGTAGTACAATAGCGCTATAATTTTAATGAATGCTTTTTGTATATCGCCACAAGACATCGTTTCCTTTTAATAAACGTTTCTTTATTCAGTAAAGTTTTATTAATTTTTGGTACAAGTTTATGTGTATAAAGGTAAATGAATATGAATATAGTCTAATATTTCAGCCTGTTGGCAGCATATTAAATTGCAATTAAAAATTAATTACGAAATAGCGATGTTTATGTTTTGTCAAGCATCATAAATAATGGCCATACATAAACAATTTTATTTTTTCAACTATTTGCATATTTAATTTCACCATAGATAATAGATAATATTTATATTAAAATATTATAATAGATAAAATTAATATTTTGCCTGATAATTAATAAATACTGTAATACAAATCGGTGGGAAATGAACTAATATAATATTTTTATTATAAGCCTATAATAATAGTAATAAATATTTATCAAATAAACTTTTTCACAACATTGAATATGTTCACTTTAATTAATTTTTTTACAAAAATATACATTATATGTTTTAACGAAGTATTATGTCAATAAAAACATTATGCATTTATTGACTTAATTAAGTGCATAATATTTTCAGTTTTAAGGTTAATTTCATTATTTATAAAAATTTAATTGAATTGCAATGGAAACATAACTTTATTTATTATTTAATCATTATAAATATTTTTAAAATAGTTCACAGCAATTAAGCCATTGAAGTAACAATTTATTCTTTATTATTAAATCGTAAATTTAAACAATATTATCAGTTCCTATTTTTTTAGTTCGAATTACACTAACCACTATTTTGTGATTTGTAGATTTAAAGGTCACAGGTTAAAGATTACCGGTCCCAGGTTAGTGTTTCCATGTAAGAAAACTGATTTCGTTACCCGAATATACAAAATATGTTCTCGTCCACATGTCTTGGTCGATATATATAGTGAAACACGTATTCATTAGCAGTCAACGTTTTTAACAATTTAAAATTATGATGCAAAAGATAATCTAAAAGACGAAAATTTAAAATAATTCAAACCAATGTAAATGTGAACCAAAATAAGTTATTCATATTGCAGAATCCGTAAACGCTTTGGCAACTTTCTTTGAATTTGGTTGACTGTGTATATTAGGGCCTATGGTTAAAGTTAAAACTAGAGGGCTGGAAAAATTTTGTCAGTTTGAACTAATTGTATTCGGTATTTTTTATTTAGTAAGCTATATTCAGTGCACATATTACACTTTAAAAATTTAAAGAAACTACACAATCACATACACAACTTGTTAATGTTGTTACGATATTTTTGTTGATGCAATATATGGTTGGATTTCATTTCACTACACATTTGTTAGCAAACATTTAAATCAAAAGTAAGATTAATAAAATTCATTAAAAAAAAATTACTATAAAACGACATTTTTGATCACAAGAATAAATAATAGGTGTTTATTTCTATTTGAAGAGAATTACTTCACCAATTTTTTTGTAAAATAATAAACATTGCATATTCACGTACGTGGCTATGTGGCCAAAAATCCATTAAATGATTAGAAGAATTTGTATACGTTAAGTGCAAGAGTAATAAATGAAAAAACATAAACCTACTGAAGTAAAGCGAATGGTTAATGTTAATAACCTTTTATTATTTAACTTTTAGAAAGTTATTGGAAATTTGTATTATTGGTATTTTTTATATAATAGGAAATATTAAAACCATAAATTAAATATTGATTATTATCACCTCATTAAACAAACACAATTTTGACGCTGAAGAAAACTTTAGTTTGTTGCTTATTGCTAAGCAATTATTGTCTACTATAGACATTGTAAAATGATCACGTTTTGAAAAGTCTTGGACGTATCATTATTTACTTTAATTGTTGTAAATAACCAGTATTAATTATCAGGTGAGAAAATTAACCAGTTTTTAATATTTTACATTTAGTATTTTATTTTACAATATAATCACCGTTCGTTGATTTTCCTATTTTGGATTATTTTATATTAATAAATATTGTGAAAATATGAACTCAATATTTGTTAAACGCCTACAATATATACATACATAAATATTGTCTATATACATTTCTAATCTATATATATATATATATATCGATTAGAAATGGTTTTAAAAAACGTTACGTTTATTATTAAATTAATAATGTAGAAAAGTAATATATAATAATGTGATATATATTATTTATAACAATGTATTCATTTAACAATATTAAATAGGATAATACTCTTTCTACAAATAATTAAATTTAGACGTATACAAATATAGCTTATTGAGTTTATTACGTTGTATAGGCGATTAAATGATTATATGTGATCGGTTGCTTCATTTAGAACGATATTGCATTCTTTTTCAAGTATATGATACAAACTATCGATTGAAAGAAAATATTTGTTGATCGTGTAAATTATATTGAGCCATATCACTATTCACGCAATGCATGCTTTACCCGGGTATATTTGCAGAACTCATTTGATTTCGACTGAGGTTCACTTCCTATATTTCTGGTGGGTGTATGCAGCAAATGTATACTTTTCGCAGTCATTATTGTAGCCCGAGTTATTAGGCTTATCTGCGTCAGTTGAACGAATGTATTTGTACATTAGTGTCAGTTTATAACAACGCAATACGCAAATAGAAGATGCTCTGGAATAGGCTATAAGCAAGCAATAATACGGCAGAATATTTTACTTCTGGGGGATTTTGGAAGACCAAAAATATTATAACAAATTTAACAAAAAACATTCGTTCTAAATAACTCTATAAAAACATAGTCGTTTTAATAGAGCCAACGTTATCGTAATAACATATTATATAATTTAAATGAAAACCGTTTCATTGCAATTTTTTATATTTTTTAAATTATTACAATTTTTATTAACCTTTTCTTTTAGTTCTATATATTGGATATTATCATACATATTATACGCATGTTCACTCGCTTTTATGAGAGCACCAATGTTTTCAATTAATTTTTACGGTGGTTTAAAAAGACCATTATGTATAGCCTAAACATATATGAACAATTGAACTGTAAATATATTTTTAAATATTAATATATTAATTTTTATGCGGACAAGTATATTAATTAAATAATGATTAAAGCAATAATGGATACAATAATTAAAAATATTACAAGTTGAAAAATAGTTATCCATCATGTGATACATATAGATTGCTATATTCACTGTTGCTATATGACTAGGATTACATAATTTCACAAGCTGTTTCGATAACCATACAAATAATTGTTCTGCCCCTATATATATATATATACATCAGCTTTAAAAAAATTTAATTTATATTTTTGAATAATAGCGTCCGTGCAGTGTTTGTGATTTCAATTTAATATTATATTTTTATTTTTAAATATTTTATTTTATTATTTTAATTTAGAAGTGTTTCTAATTGAAATTATGTAAATTTGTAACAAAGAATTGTTTACTTTATAAAGTCATATTTTAAATAAATCAGATCAATTTAAATAATAAACAATATACTATAAATACCTCATTTATATTATGTTACTATCTTCAATTGATTGTATACAAAAAAAATCTGTGAAATATTGATAAATACGCTAAATAAATTAAATTACTTTTTACAATTCTACTACACTTTAAAAGGTAATCTAATCTATTTTTCGTATTTACCATTTGAGATTAATATATTACAAAAAGTCATCTTTATTCGATCAATTTCTTTGGTTTTGATTATATTAACCTTTTTGAATCGATTTCTAAATTATCAAAACCATTAAAAAAAAATTATTTTGATTTAAGTGCGAATAGATAATAAAATTGTAATGTTTACATAACTACATTTGTTAATGGACATCTTATCTTTGTATTTCAGTTAAGAAAACGATGAAGTGGCATTTTCTTTTCCGCAAAAAGCGGAATAAAAAGGAAAATCAAGATCAAAGCTACGTGGATACTAAATCAAAGCTATCAAAAGAAAAGGAGTATAAAACTGAAATTACTATCGAAACTTTCCCACATTCAGTACTCCCGAAATTCCAACCGACTCAGCCAAGTCAATTTCTCCAGACGTCTAAATCAAGTCGAGAATATCTGCACGAGGGCGAACTACTTAGTGGGGAAGAATTTGGGCCAGGCACTCCAGATAGTGACATATCGGACTTAACTGGAACTGTGAGAGCTGAGGAGCTTTCGGCAAACACTCCAATATTGACCGATAACAATAGAGACGAAACATTAGCATTTTGTCCACACTGTCATACTCTTGTACAGCCAATTACCAAGAAACGGGCTCAGATTCGAACCAATCCCTGGCTTTGTGGTGATTCAGGTAATCTAAAAGCACGCAAGCGTCCAAGACTTTCTGACATTACGCAACAGACGATTACATATCCGAGCGAAAATATGCAAAGTCGTGATCCGCTACCTAGTGCCTCTATTTCTATGTCCGACAGTGGCATTTTTGATCCACATACTACCCAGTCAGATGCAAGTGTTGGTGGCCTGCATGAACTAGCAGAGGTTCAGGGGGAAACCGACGATGAAATCCAAAATGATTGGAAATATCTCGTCAATTATGAAAATATACAACATTCAACTGTATTACCAGAATTCATTGTAAATGATGAATCTGAAGGCGAAAATGACCGGCCCGTGGTATTCCGCAAAAAAAAGCGTAGACGAAAGCGTCGTCAAAGAGATACTGTCAGTACACAATCCAAAACTGAAGAATTACTGCCATCGCCAGAACTTTATTTTCCAGGTCCTCCAATAGCTCCCGATTTGAATGCAAATAGACCAAGTTGGTTAGGCTCGCATCTTGGTAACTACAACATTTGTCACACCCCTTATGATGAAGTTAATGATGAGATGACCATGTTTGACCAAAATTTAGAGTTAATTTGGCAAGAAGACAATATGACTAATGTTGACAATTTTGATCATAGAGACGATGCATTGGATGAAGAAGTAAGGAGCATATTCCCTGAAGACTTAACACCTTGCGATGCTAACTTTAACCTTAATGCCTCATGGTCTATGAATGAAATCAAACAACCAGTTCCTCCAAACGATAATCTAAGCAGCAGCCGATCAGTGGAAGAAATAAGAATTGGTCTAAAAGATAAAATCGAAAAACTCTGCCGGGACAAGTGGGAACTGGAACGAAAGTTTGATATGGTCCAACATTTCCAGGATCGGCAAGCTGAGGAACAGGCAAGTTTAGTCCAAAATGTGAATGACTATAGGCAAGAACTTGTTTTACATGGCTTGGCCTCGGCTCACAAACAGCTGGATAGTCAATTGGACCGTTTACAGACAAGCTATGATTCACTTCTCGGTATAAAAATGAAGCATTTCCATGACTCATCTACTGCTAGCAGTTCTTCTATGTGGCAACAATCATTTTCACCAAATACTACAGACACTCTTTTTGTTGAATATGAAAACGTTTAAGTCTGTCTCCTACCTATTTGAATTTTATGTTAAAAAAACGAATTTGTGAATTATATTATATACATTTCCACCATCACATAACTGATACCCAAGCGACTTCAATTATTCATATAATATAAATTATATAAATTATTACAATTCATCTCTCAATTTACAAATAAATAACCATAAACATGTCATTATTGATACAATCGTACATTTCAAAATATTAAAGTTATTAATATTAAAGTTATAACTATTAAAGTTATAAAAATCGTCTTGCCACACCTAACACAATCATTCCATATATTCATAAATTTAATTTTTGTGTAACTATCCATTGTTTTGTATTGATTTTTCCGTTATCTTAAAATGAGCAGTTAATATGTATCTATTTATTTTGAACAACATTTTAACCGAATATAACATATTTGGCTTTCACCGGAAAACTTTATGAAAGCTATTATTGTAGTAATTAATCGATTTTGGACGGATATGTGTATTACACAAAACCTTCTTTTCAAACATATAATGTGCTTTAAACAACAAATCACATTCACTTCTTTCGCAAAACTCTTTTCGACTCATATTTCGCACATTTTACAAAACGGATTTTTTATCAGAATCACAATTTACATGTTGTCTTTTCTGTGACGGGATAAAGGAGAAGATGAGATTGACCAAAATTTGATACTCATGTTGTGAATTGAAATACAATTGAATTATGTTTAATACATTATATAAAATACTACATATATATTTAATATTCTATATCATACACTCCATAGTTTTTGTTTTTTTTTGTAAAATATTTGTAATTTGAATTCAACAATATCATTCACAGTAAACGAAGTATAAGTATCATTCATTCACACTCCTTACATGTTGTCGTCACCAGTCATACAACCAGTGTCAAAAGTTTGTCAGACTTTCGTTCTAAGATTGACAAACTTTTGTTTTTCGTGATATGTCACCTTTCGCATTTCATTAAATGTTTACTTTACTTTTCATTTTATTTATTAATTGTTCTTTTACTCATTTTCATATCATTCTGTTCATTATTTGTGATATCGTACATATTCATGTAACTTCTATATAAAATAAGAAGCTTTATATTACTACCCTTTTTCTCGGATGAGGTTGTTGCTTTCGTCCCGTAATACGTTTTTTCCAAATTTAGGCTGTCTTGTAATTTTCAGTAGCATTGAAATTTGAATACATTTGGATATTCCATCTTTATTGTTTAAAAACTGTTTTTTGACTTCACAGACTAACAACAACATAGATTTCCTGCTGTATATGTAGTTATATATGTTATGAAATATGTTTGATTAATAGCACTTAGTTATGATAACAAGATGAAACAATAAGTAAAAGCATAAATCTTTATTGTGTTTTATTATAAACTTTATTAAATAAAAAATATGTCAAATGAGGTACTTGTTCTTAACGAAAATCAGACTTCAAATGAAATACAATCAAATTGATATTTTTATTCACACAGAAATAAATGGAACAAATTTACAATTATTTTAAAGCCAGCAAGATTTTAAAAATATTAACACATTTAAAAAAAATTAAAAACTTTAAAAAATATGACTCTCACAATATTAATATACAGATTTATTTTTTTAAATAAAATTTTCTAACATTTAAACGATATTGAATAATAAAATAATGAAAATAAATACTTAATTATGCAAAATCTAAATAATCATGAATTCATATCACTAAAAAAGATTGTGCATATAGATTGTTATTACCAATATAAAGTTTGAATAATACTATCTCAGTTTTGGCTTATAGTCTATGGTTAATATCTTACATTTTCACTATTTTGATTGAAAAAAAATTAACTGCTGCCCTAACCGAAAAAACTTAATTTTAATGTTGCATAAATTTAAGAACGAAAACTATACATGGTTAAATAATAAAACTTGATGTGACATTATATATTTAACCAGTCCCTTAAAGACTGATTTTACGGTTTGGATTGTTTAAACCTTTACCTAATTATTTGTTAAAATTTATAGTTCGTCCAAATTCCAGATCCAATTCAAGAATATTAAATAAATCTCTAAGACGGGAGTAAATTATACATCATTTGTTCTAGAAAATTTATATAATTTAGGTAGTTGATTTTGTACCTGGAGATAAATGATATCCAGTTTCCAGATAACTTCAATTTCATTTTATGTATTTGCTGTTCAAATATACATAAAGCAACAATGTAAGTATTAACACTACAAACAACCCCTATTTCTTTTACCTACAATTGTACATACAATGTACATTACATATGTGCCAAATAAATGTGCTTGAATATATTCAATATTTTATTGTGTATTAGTTTAATTTTATATCACCATACCACAAAAAATATGACATTAAAAATATTTTAAACTATTTATTGCTTTTATCATGAATAACATTTAATCATTGAATTTTTCAAAGATGTACCTATACATTTAGTACACAAAATAAATATATGAAAAAATACAATTTTGGTTCGGTCTCCTCATTTTCTAAAATAGTTTTTGTTTCAGTTTTAAAATAACTTTTAAATAATAATTTTTTAATATTTACTGTATGACTGATAAATTGTTTCGGTTTTATGTAAATATTATTAGAATATAATAAATTAATGCATTTATTAAAGGCAGTGTAAATTTTCTAAACTATATTTTAATATTTTTAATATAAAATTTACAAATTCTAAATAAAAATTATCACTTTCATTATTTATAAATTTTGGTGTGTATTGTTATTTGTAGCCGTTTTCGATAGGATTTTATTTTACTAAATAGATCATAAGATAAATTAAATTAAATTAAAAATATTTAACATGTCAAATACAAATTGTAAAGATTTTTCACACCGAATGCCACATAGATCAGCAAAGAGTAAATTAAAAAAGGTCACATCAGTAAAACTGAAACACATTATTCAACTGGACAATCCGGTTGTGATTTGGATGTCATTGTATTGTCTTATTCAACCTTGCTTTGGAAATTTAAACAAGTCCAAATTTATCGACAGCATTGATTGAAGATTGAAGAATCAGATAATAAGATTACAATGAATAATAGCAATATACTTCATCTTAAATGATGAAAATGATATAATATGTCACGAGCACTAGTGACGAATTTGTATCCTTCCAGATAGGATCAGACGAATAATAATAAATAAACAATAATCCAAGCATGAAAATCACCAGGAAACCTGAACGGAAGTTTTTTACAGGAGGGATTCCAATTTAGCCCCCCCCCACCCACCCCCCACTCCCCTCTCCATCTATTCCTCCCCTACTCCAATCTTTCTCCTCCCTCCCGCTTCTTCTTTTTTTCCTCTTTACCCTCTTGTTTTTTTCTCTGTTTACTCATCCTCTCCCTTCTTCTTTTCTTCTTTTTCTAACCCTCTCCCTTATTTTGTTCACTTCGCCACTCCCTTGGGCAGATTTGATCATCAATACAAAGTGGAGAAAGATGAGACCGAATAGATTCAGCAAACATTTGAAAATCACAACTCAACTGTCGAGTTGAGCAATATTATGTATTGAACTCACTACTATTCTTTTTTGTTCTTCATATCTACCACACAGCTATTCAATTCAATTGTTTAGTTTTTAGTTTGATGCGTTGCAACGCGATGAATTAAAATGTAGATTAGTTATCTGGAGCTTATAAAATATTTATTTATATATTTAATATGTAGGAGTGTTTGCATTATATGATGTCCTCTTTGCAGTGTGACATCGCATAAAAACTGTAACATATTAAACTTCAGTTTCGCCTCGTCGCTTCGAATCGAATTCTTATTTTTATGTAGCTCCATTTCGAATTTAGTGTAGGCTTATAAGGTATGCTATGTTATAGCAAACTATCATCCACTAGATTTTTTAAATTTATAACTAACATACAATATAATTAAAATTATTACAATTTTAATAATATACATAATGTACTGGCCGATGTTTGTTCATTTTATGTAAGGAATTTGTTGATTTTGCTGTGAGTGTTTTTTATAAGAAGTTTAGTAAAGAACGGTTATTAATATGCTTTATGTTTTTATATATTTATTCAGTCTTGATTAACTCCCTCAGTGAAAACTAAACAATTAATTATAATCAGAAATTATTCGAATTGATGTTTAAACCTGATAATGTATTGATCTATTATGAAAATAGAACATTTACGTCTCATTAGTGTTTCATTATGAAAGCAACACCCTTTATATCTTCTCCACATTGTATATAATACATCTGAAATCATTTTAGTTACTTGAAACAGTTAAAGACTATGAAACATAAAATTCAACAAAAACATATGTTCATGAGAAAAAGAATGTATTGATCGAATAGATAGCGCAGTGTTGAGTCGACATAATGGAAAGAAACTATTCTTTTCAGACAAGGGGATAGATACAACCCGTGGCTGTTAGCTACACGTGTTGGTTCGTCAAACTCTGACTCTCCTTGTACATAATGTCACGACTATTTAGTTTTGTACACATGTCTTAATCATAAATGTTGAGCGTATATAAGATGCATAGAAGATAACGATTTCCCCACAATGTAAAAATATAACAGAAAATCTTGTAGCATAAAGAAAGAATATTATACCTTATAAATAAATTACAGCTCGTATATAAGTATAACATGTTAGGGGGGGTTGCTAAATAGATATTACCAAGATTTGTCACGATTATTAACTCATATAATATATCAACTTATTTAGATAATATATTCAGATTAAATTATATATAAATAATATTTTTCCACAGTGTCCAAAACATTATCACTATGTAAAGATTGATTTATTGTTTTGAAGATGTAGAGTTTGTAGAATTTCTTTTAACAATCTTAAAAAATATATGTTTTGCATTTGAACAAAACGTATATAATAGCAATTATTAGTTTTATATATTATATTTGAATATATCTTTGATGTATTTATTAAAGATTTTCGTAATTGTTATGACATGATTTATAGTAATATTTTTTTAATATAATGTCTGTCCAATATTTGAAAACAAATATTATGTTAAAAACCGAATTGATAATTCTATAAAATATTTAATTAATTAGTTAAGTATATCATTCTCCAGAAAACAAATAGATATAAATCATTTCAAAGAGTTTTTCGCATAATATTGTGATATTGCGTAAATATTATTAATTTGACAATTACTTTTTTGTAATTGATTCATTATATATATATACTATTTAAGAAATATATTGCGTCTTGGTGAAAGTTTCATTAAAGCCTCCCTTTTATGTGGTATTTATATCAACTGCTTGAAAGCTTTAGAAATCTAGTTATATTTTATCCATTTTTAACACCATCGTTATTACAGTTAAATGTGATTATTTAAACCTTTTCATTTACCGAATATATACACAAATATGGAGGTAGAAGATGTCAAGCATAAAGTTCAGAAGTAAATTTAATAATTATTCCGTAACTGTATCTATAATAATTTATAACAAGATCATGTCTTATTAATATGAAAAGATTTTACAATATTGTTTAGTAATGTGAACCATTGCATTGAACGATTTCTTGCAAAATGTTCAATAATAAATTTTAAAAATTAAAGTGCACATACGATGTTTAGCAAAGAAACACTAATTTGTTTGATGAAATATATATATTATTAATTAGCGTTACTATTTGAAATAATTTTAACTTTAATAATTCACATACGTCTTTTAAAAAAATAATCTGATCATTAAAATATTATTTCATAAAATTTGTTAACAATGAAACACTAAAATTATGAATTAAAATGTCACTTATTGATAACATTATGGAAGTGACACTTCGAGTACTTAGCCAAAGGGAATGTAGCCCGTGTGATTATGAGTCCCTTCGCGAAAACAAATAGGATTATGGAATTGAACGGGGTACGTTAGGAAATATGTTTTGTCCTAACACATTTAAAAATCGTAGCTACACTACTCTGCACTTTTTCCTGAAATTTTTTTATGAAGGTGTTCTCACGTTTTTCTTATTATTTATGTTTTGTATAAATATAAACCAATATATTATACTATAGATATAGATATAAATAGAAATTATATGTGTTATAATTTGTAAAAAAGTGAAATTAAAAATTTAATTTGCATCAGTTATATTCATGTGTATTCCATACGTATTTATGTGTATTCCATACGTATTCATGTGTATTCCATACGTATTCATGTGTATTCCATACGTATTCATGTGTATTCCATACGAATTCATGTGTATTCCATATATAATCAAGTGTATTCCATATGTATTCATACAAACCTTTCACTTACATGATATGCACACAAAATTAATTGGTGTCTATTGAGCTATAAAATAAATAAGTTGTTTTTAATTTTAATAAATTAATTGAATATATATAAATATAACATGGTGGGGCAGATGTAACTACCGTTTACATTTTGTTGCTTAAGTTTATTAAACACGTAGCATATTAGTTTATACATAACATTAAATGAACGACGTAGAATAAGATTAAATGAAAACATGATATTATAGTTTTAAAGGAAAATGTTAAATAATTAATTAAAATGCGCTCAAAATACACTTCAAAAATAGATTTTGAAATTATGTAAATTATTTTAAAGGTATAGTAACTTGTGGCTCATTACGTATAGCTACTTGAATGTATTAAAGGAATTATTCTGTGTATTAATTTTCAAATATATACTTATATAACATATATAATGCGACCTAATCTTAATTGTTCCACAGATATAATAAATTCAAATTAAAGGTTATAAAAAGTTATATATTAATTTGTTCATTAATTTCAATTTAATATATTCAGATAAATTAGTTCAATATGATTTAATTTATGTTTACAAGTAGGCCTAGTTGCAATAAAAATGTGAACTATTTAAAAATTGAAAATTAGAATTTATATATAAATTATATACATATAAATAGATATTGCTGTACTTTGACATTATCTACCATACTCTGGATAGTTGATGCAAAAGGTAAACCGTATTATTGTATCCTCATTTGTTGCTTACAATATATTGCTTAAATTGTTACATATTATATTACATTGCCTATTCCTATAATAAAAAATGTTCTAGGAAAAGGTAAGTGAGTCATCGTTTAGACGAAACTCCTCTATGTCAATTGCCATCCAGCGTGTATAGGCAATCGAAGCTGAGTAGACGTTGCATGATATTCAAGTAGGCAGCCAGAAACAGATCGACTTTATATTGTACCTTATGCGGAGAAAGGGTGGGTGGGGTTGAGAGTATAGAAATGATGAGTGTAAAAAATAAATAAAACATAGCTGGTTCTATGTATTTCTAATCGGAATGTCGATCAATTCTAAATAACTTTCTCCAAAATGACAATGTTTTGATATGTGTTCACATTAGGTATAGTTTTAATGTTCAGTAGCCGTCTTCATTTGGCTGACTCACAAAGTTCACAGTTGACGGAGAATAAATTATTCGTATATAATTAATGTATGTTCAATAATATAGTTAACGTACACAGTATTGCAAATATTTAATGTAAATTGACTGAAACCGCATCAATAGTTCTACTTGACTGAATTTTTCATTTAGTAAATATGACAAACAGCGAATTGCATGTCATTATTTGCTTTGAACGACTTTTCTTATACACGATAGAAACTTGCTTTTTTATCCTATTTCCGACTGTGTTCTAATAGAATCGGAATTTTTAAAAGGAAACCAACTATCTTTTTGTGGTCCACTATTTAGTCACATCTATAAATTATGCTATTTTTGTGGACAAAAACAGAATTGTAAAACGTTGAAGTGTTTCACAAAGTGACTTGACAGGTTAATAGACGAATAGTCTTTCAATATATTTTTGACAAGTAATTATTTGATAACAATTTATTTATTTATTATTTTGTGTTATCATAAAAAATATTATAAAAGTATGGGAATAAAATAAAAGCATAACATCTATTTGTTTTGATAATTTTGTGAATATTTGTAGCTGTAACTAAAGTTTTTAATTTAAGCTGTGTTATTTTTGTTTTTTGTTTCGGCAAACATTATTTTTATTACAGTCTAAAATATAGGCAACTTAGCGTAAACATGATGAAGTAATGTTGAAGCAAGCGCCTCATCTGTCTCAGTCTATATAGTTATGGACCTCAACGATCGTGTTGATAACAATAATATAAGTATCTGATAGATAAAGTAAGAGTGGTAATCTCCGAACGCAATACCGATGAATTAACTACAGTTTCGTAAGATGATTCCTTGGTGAAATTAATCGTTCTCAATGTTATAACTTCTATATAGTTTGAGATCAACCAGGGAGCAAATGTATGTTTCCTCAAACTGTCGCGAGTCCGCCACATAAATATCTGGGGTAATACGTGAGTATCTAAGCATCACAAGCAATCAAAATCCAAGTTGTTACATCGAATATAATGTAAAATTTCATTTTTAAACGTTCAGGAATTACGCTCGATCGGATAGAATCAGTCAGTTTTTTAATCTAAAATTCATTTTGAATGAAGAACTAAAAAAGCCTAAATTCAACTGAACATAAGGCCGAACATTTAAGAAGGGTATGTTTTGCCCAACGGGGGACAGGTTTATGACAGCGAGTGTCACAGATACAAAAATATTACAAATATATATATTACAAAGTTATTAAACATAATTTTCTAACGGGCCACACAATGTTTGTGACAATCAAACTGGTGAAATCTTTGAAAACGAAATTAGATTATTGAAATGTTTTGTGTTTGTCTGCTCGTAAGCAGATTAAAATAGTCATGAACGAAGAATGATCCTCGAGAATACCAGGTATACAATGCGACTGATGCTGATTCTGAATAACCTAATATAGGCTACCCTAGATTTTATCTATACAATATAACCGAACGAAAACGATGAACTCTGAATTTAATAATATATAGAGGAGAAAAGATTAATATCTTAAAAGAAGAATTCATTCTGAATCATCATGTATTGCGATGCAAATTAGGAATTTATTTTTATCCTTATAAAATGACATAAATATATATTTTAAAAGGGTGCTCTGTCACTTTGTAATGTCTTTAAAGGATCCGTAGTTAGTCTGTCTGAAAAGGTGCTTGTAAATGGCGAATAAATGTTTTAATTGATTTATTATGGGGACAGAACATTGTATATGGCAAGAACTAAACACGATATAGTGATCTTCTTTCTTACAGTTTATGATAATAATATTAAGTTAAGTGAGTTATTCTTCGCTCAACTTCGGAATAATCTGTAGAAATTATTTTAAAATTATTAGATAGTGCTGGATATAAGAAATATACAACAATATTCCTCTAGTTGCATGGTTACTGCCTTCTTTGCAAGTAGAACTATGTTTTCATGAGGAAGTGTAGATCCAGAATCTGCATAATTTTTTATTATAATTAATTCAGCTAGAATTCCAGATGGTCAGTAGATTTTCTTCCATCAGATGTTTGTGCACTCTTTAAAATCATATCCAAAAGTTTTTAAAGTATTACATTGAAATTATAATAAAGTAATGATCTGAGCATCTGGATTAGGCAGTTTGCATTGCTAAACACTCATATGATAAAGTTTAAGAAATATTGTTATATAATTGGTATTTATTTCTAATAGAATGTATTCTTTATTTACTAGTTTAAACATGTTATATTAAAGGAAATATTTTTTGAGAATATTTTCAATGTATTGTAATTTTATATATTTTTACTGAAAAGGCGTCTGTGATGATATTTTCAAATGCAATATATTATTCATATAACAAAACAATACAAAAGTTTCTTCCACATTATTTCTAATCTTTCTACATAATTACTGTATGAACTAAAATTTAGAAATAGAATATTTTGAATATTGGAGTGTTTTAATCTCCCCTGGACATTGAATATATCTGGTTGAAAATATTTATTTTGTCTCACATCAAGAGTGTGAAAATATTTAGAATATCACGCATATTCAATGCTTTAATCAATGCAAATCTATTCTATACTGACACATCGTGCCATTCTATATATAACAACAAACTTCATGTACAAATAAAGGTTTTTTCTATTAGTTAACATACGATCGTCTTACCTGCAATATTTTACATAAATTATTTACTATATTACTGATACTATTAATGAGTAAAATGTGACTATTTATTTAAAAGTTGACTATTTATTTTTATGATTACAAAATTTTACAAATTACAGTTTTGTATTAAATTTTCCACATATAGTAAAATTCAATAATACTATTTAGAATAAGCAAAATATTATATAAAATAGTTTTAGTAGTTCTAGAAAATGTTGTGAATTTGAATTCGCACTGTACTGATTGATTCCGTGTCAAAAAACAAGTTTATCCGATCCTTACATTTTAATGGTTATATTATTATGTAGAATAAATTTAATATCTGTGATAAAAGTTATTCCTAATTGCGGTAATTAATTCGTATTACAAGAAAATTAGTCAATCGAAATAATAAAATGTAAAAATTAATGTGAAGCCAATTTTTATATACTCTTATGTATCCTCTATAATCATACATTTACTGGAATACAGCCTAAAAAATATGAGTTTACATTATGATAAAATTTTGTTTGACAAATAAAGGACTTTTGTTCATTAAAATAGAACATTTCTTAATTATCTGTATAATATGTTTCAACCATATATTTATCTGTAATTCATTAAAATTTAATTTGTTGCTTGTCTGCATAATATTACTATGTTTTTAGAAAATTCCTTTTCAACTTTTAGTAAATTTTGTTCATATTATAAAGTTTATATTTCTAGACTTTGTATTTAAAATTTTAATTCGATTAACTATGATGTAACACTCCAAAAAATTTTAATTGGCAAAGTTTTGATATATTGGCTCGGCGACTATAATATAATTTAATACTTATGTGAAATTTATTTTAAACAATGTTGTCTATATTTTCATATTTGAAAAACGTAAAAGATAGTTATTATTGAAAGAAATTTAGAAAATTCTCCAAATTAAAAATGAAGATGGTAAAAAAACTAATTCAAACTTATAAAATTAAATGCAAGTATGCACGAGTAAATTACATATATATATATATATTTAATGATATGGTAAAATGAATCAAATTTTCGTTTTTCCACCATCTCTGCAAATATCCGGCTTTATTTTCGTTTTCAAACGACTTTCACGAAATTTGCGATCAACATATCCTTTTCCTTTATCAATTTATCAAAAATGTCCTTTATATATCAATCTTTATAATAATATCAATGGCAATAATATATCGCATATTGTTGTCTCCTCGTTGTTATATTTTTATTGTAACATCAATTTATATATTTTTTGGTAAATAAAATTAAAACATTATGTAATAATTCAAATTATATAATAAATTAAACATTTTCGTCATAACTAGTTTTAAATTAAATTAATTTGTTGTTTCAAATAATTTAGTAATTATGTATTTGTAAACTACTCAAGGAAACGTCATACTATTCAATTAAATCAAATATATTTCAACACAATTATGATATATAAACACATATGAATGATAAGTTTAGGTAAGGAATGCGTTAAAAATAATGTAAAGGAATAAAAAATATGTTTATACAAATATTAATCCAAATTATGTAAGCGCAGAATAATCTATACAAATTAGATAAACAATACTGAAATCGCAGCCCGAATTTAGCTTATGTTTTTTATATATTAGAACAACTTATGCAAACAATTTTTTTTCATAAGTTTTACTATTAATATTGGGAAGTATTTTATTCTAATTTAGTTACAAAAAATGATCTCAAATGTATTTCATAGCTTCATTGTTCTGCCTTTGATAAAAAGACATAAAGTAAAGAAATATACTGTTTCCTCACAAAAAGTCCCTTTTTGTCAATTATTTATATAAAAAGTAATCCTTCGAAGAATTCATTCTTAGCTCAGAAATTCTCATACGTTTGCTCAAATTGTTTTACATTGATGAACATACACTATAGGGGAAGTAGTCCGGTCAGAATTACAGGAATAACTGCAAACCCATGATTATAATCTAAAATATATGTTATGTAGAACGCTGTAAAATATGTTTGTTTTAAATTATATGTTATACTGACTTTATTCTTAAAAATGTATAATGCTGATAAATATTTCAAATAAATTTCTTAAAAAAGTATAACTCAACAATGACAAATATATCATACTATAATGTAAAAGTTTTTGTTTTTTATGTTATACTCACATTATTTATAGAACAGTCTATTTAAAATTTAATTCAAAATGTTTACTAATAAGTAAAAATCTATAAGATAATTGGCAGATCCATAAATTATTTTAATTGTATATTTTCAATATACAAACAACGCAAATATATGTTCAATTATAAATCAATTTTTCAGCGATTAATCTCTTTCAAACTCTATATGTATCATTCAAATTTGCATTATTTTTATTGTTAATTGAAATACAAATAACGTTAATTATATTTGTTATTTAACTAATTCATTTCAGTGTTAACTGCAGTAAAAAGAACATAAAGTCTGGCCACTTCCTGTCCAAAATTTGGATTGCTGAGATGTCATTTTTAGAAAATTGTTCCCTTACATAAGTTTGAGTTTTTAAATAAACTTAATGCAAAGGACGCCATTAGAATGATTGAAGTCATACTTCGGAAAAGTTTGGCTTTATTATGCAGAAAATATTTTTAAACTGCTATGAAATTCATTAACCTTAATCGGACGAACGCTCCAGAAGTGGAACACGTTTTTGAAATGGTGCTGAGAGTTTATTGTTCAATATT
>JAUZND010019540.1:0-25975 GCA_034780555.1 Coelogynopora nodosa | reverse complement strand
AATCAAGCATTTTATAAGGATTAGCATGTACCCAACTCGACTTGGGTGAATTGATCAGCCTGCTTTTGAGGCAGACTCGACTTGAGTTAATTGATTACACCTAATTTCTACCTATTTATAATAATAATATCGATTTGAAATTTCATAGGTAAATGTATTGGAGTATCATTATTAAATTTCTGTAATAAAAAAAATTCGTAAAAAAAGGACTTAGGTTAATTGATCAGCCGACCGACGATATAATTTCATTCATAGTTCAATTGCAGTTAGTATGCTTGCGTGTCGAGGAAATTAAATGTATTTATTTTACCGCATTCATCACAATAATTTAAACAATAATGTTTACTTGTCAATAAGAATTCTCGTTATACGACTATCTTGATAATAGTGTCGGCGACAGCTGTGTCATTGTCAATCCTTATAATATGGACAGACAGGAAGAATGTTTGGTAAATAGATCTCTCTAATTATGGTGTGCATAGTGCTAATGTTTAGGTGTGTATGCCTCATACTATAAATGTACACAATATTGGACTGTATAAAAATAACTAGACTCGCCGGGACGGTTTTATTATAATTGAATGGTATCGATGACCATTTTGTGTTTAGCTTTATTCCGTATAACTTACAATTCGCTACTTAGAAACGACAACTAAATCAATATAAGTGTGCTAAAATATTGATCAATATCCTAATTGTTTCACAATTGTTTATTTAGTTGTCATTCATGATATTGATTTCGTAAAGTTTTCTTTTGATATAAAAAAATAATCTCTTTGCCTATGACTAGACGTTGTACAACATTAAAGTCGGTTTTTTGAGGAAAGTAATGATAATAAATTATATATTTGAATTTAGTCAAATTATTTTGCAATGAAAGTTAATAAAAAGGGCTATAACACTACCAATAAAGCAATAATACCCATTTCAAGGACATATTTAAATTAGCGATGTACTTTATTTTGGCTCTATATCATAGTTGTCTATTTATATTATAAAATAACGTAACGGAAAAAGAATAGTATTGCTTAATATTAAAATATAATTTTTCATTGTAATTAGTATATTATGTTCGTATGTCCGTAAGTTTCTATATCATACATCAAATTATTTTTATGATTTTAATATTTACAATAAGTCATAGCTTTTGTTATGTTTATCAACAAATATAATTAATTACATTTTAATATAAAAAAGAACGAACGTTTTCTAAGTAAAAGTAGGCCCTTGTGTAATTTATCCAAAAGTACGTAATGCTATTCTTAAACGATAGATCGTGTTTTCAAAGTGTTTTTTCTTCGGTTGACAATATTTACTGTTGCGAATTTTTGAATTTCGAATTTGTAGTTTTTTGTTATATTAGTATAATGAACTAATTTCTCTTATTTTGCCAGGTCTTCAATGTCAAACGGAAGGAAAAAGAAAAGACATTTATCTGTAATCGAGAGGGCATCATTCAGGCAATCTCGTTTTCGCCGTGTGGGACATATGTGGCGGCTGCATCTACTGCATTTTCCGTTAGGGTATGTTGTTGTTTTAATTACCACTATTTTGATATTTTAATGTGATTTTATATGCGTTACTAGTTTTACTACTTGCCACTGTATTGAGTAGAATATAATTAACTTGTATAATTTGAGGTGTTTCCTGAAGGGTTGTTTCCATAGTTTAAAATATAAAATGATACGTCGCTGCAGTAAAAAAATGAAAATATAATAAATTTTAACACTTCGAAACTTTCGGCTCTGTGGCTTCTTTTAAAGTACATATGGTACCAATTACCATGTATCATTATGTTCGTATGTGTCTATATACAATACTCACAGCTTTTGTTAGTTTTATGAACAAACATCATTATATTTCACTATAGAGATGTGACATTTTCCAGTAAAAGTCAGGTCTTATGTAATATATTTATTCAAAAAGACATTATGCTATTCCTAAAAGGACAGATCATGCTTTTAAGACTAAACATAAAAGGGGCCATTGAGCTGAAAGTTCGGTCATGACTCATGTTAAAATACAGTAGTATAATTTATTTAATGTCAATTATTTTACTTGAAAATATTGCATTTATTATTTTGATCTATAGCTTTTAAATTTGAAAACATGTTAAAAATGATTGGTCTTGGTTATGATAACTTTTCTATCGGTATTTACTTCGTAGTAATCGCAAAACCGCTTCCCAGTGTAGCTTGGCTTGGTTTGACTTTGATTAAAATAATGTTTACATGTATACGAATAATAACCAATGAAATCGAAATATTTTCAATCTAAACGAAAATGTCAAGGGTGTCAAATTCAGGTCAAAACAGTATTTCTATCGGTTTAAAACGGATTCAAACAGATTCAACAAGTTTCGCTTTGTTTAAGTCGGCTGCAGGAAGCCTGCTTTCCCCGTATACAAAATCTCATTCTGAGTAAATGCGAAGATTATTTTCTTGGCAAACGAATCCATTAAGGGGAGAGGCTCGAACCTTTTACATGACAACACTCTCGGCATCCGCAAAGCATCATCTTAATTACTGTGCCATTCTTATTCTCTAAAGATAGCCAATTGATTTCACCAATTGTCAGATCGACAAGTTATTCGATGAAGTTATTCTATATTATCAAATGTATTATTTATTATGTGTATCATAAATTTGTTACAAATCAGTCTATTTGTATATATTGTCAATTGAAGTTAAAAATCGATTGACAATCAGTGGTTAAAATCGATTGACAATCAGTGGTTAAAATCGATTGACAACCTGACTCATCTGGTTTCAATTTCATTTGGTTTCAATCTAATCCAACCACACGATAGAGTGAACTGTCCTATCTGTATTCAATATTAAAAAAATAATCAAATAATGTTTTGTTTAAATTAATATTATTTACAGGGGAAGGTAAGATGAAAATACATTGAAATTTGCAAACCTATTTATATAGTTTAAATTAAAAAAAAGTACAATCTTCTGAAACATTGTTTTAGGACATGACATTATAAATGTTTAAAAAAACACAATTTAATTATTTCCCTATACAACATACGCGATTAACATTATTATCAGCTTTTTAAAGCGTAATCATATTTTTCCACTTGATATTTTCTATTAGTACGATCATTTTGTGCAAATAATATTATATTTGATTCGTATGATATCCGAAGAAAACTAGCCATACTAGTTGAATTGAAAGGAATGATGAAGTCTAAACATTTTAATATGTAACAACAATTCTAGAAAGCTAAGTTTATAAAATCACTATGTCCAGTATTCTTGTATGGAGCAGAACGAATGATTTACTTGAAATACTGAAATGTTGCATTTCGTTATACTGAAATGAAAAGGCTTTCAGCTCTTTTTTTAGCTTTCCATTTTGTATTAGATGTTGATTTCTTGCAACGAAATATTAATTCTGCATAATTCATTCACAATGTATCTTATTATCAAAGAAAGGATTATTCCTTTTTGTATATTCGGAGAGCTGGGCAGAAAGATAGTCGGTGCAGAATGACAATATTAAATTAATGAAATGCAGAATACTTAAAAGATTAAAATGAAGACGGTGACCATTAAAATAATAAAATATTTTTTGATAGAAATAATTTAAAGAATGGTGTATTTTTTCGCAAGTAATTCACTTAATTTGCTTCAATGACCCTTTTTATTCTGTTCCATATTTTAAAAATATAATTACCTTCTGAATCATGCTTTGAGTTTTGTGATAAAGATTTTCATTTTTGTGAACAATTTTAAAAGTAATTATGTTAATTTTTTTGAATATCTTTTGTAGTAAAGTTTTATGTCTTGTCATGTATATTTTTTGTAATGATTAACAGTTATTTTTAATACTCTTTATGTTAAAGCTAATTTATTACATATTTTTAATATAAATATTGATGTGAATTTATTTATATCAATGCTAAATATTGTTTAATGTTTTTTAAAATTCTCACGATGAATATGATTTGAAAGATATTAATTAGGATATAAAAAATAATCATTTCTGTGAAAGTGATGACTGTAATAAATAATATAAATAATTATAATTAATATTCAGGTAATATAATATATACTGTACACACATTTACCGTCCCTGAAAACGTTATTTTAAGTGATATTAATATATTTTTACAGTTCGTAGTGTGATCACTCTAACACGCTGCTGATGATAATATTTAAAATATTCAATATAACACTGTAATTAGGGCCTACTTAAATACTAGACTGATTAAAAGTTATAAAAATAGAGCAACTCTAAATACAGTTTGGTCTTAACGTTATTCAGATTTGTATTTATGCGCGGTTAAATATTTTATTATGTATTGACTCCCAAATTCACAATTTATATATTTTACAGCTCTTATTAAACAGTTAGTCTGTAGATTTAAACTATAGTACAGTCAGCAAGAGCAATCTGTAATTCATTTAAACGACCTCTTCTTTCCCCTTGTCCGAAAATTTATGATTGAATTGAATATTTTGAGATCAACTTTGTGTGAACATGCACTGAACATATGTGAAAATACGAGGTCAGAAAATGTATATAATATAGAGGGATAGACGATATAATATGAACTTATTATGCTCATTTGGTCTGGGAATGCAATATATTTAATGAGGCCTTTATCTGTTTAGCCTTGTCTAAAATGATGGACTCATTATATTAAATGTCGGTCGTTATAATTTTTTGAGTGTAGAATTTATATTTCGTTCATATCATTATTATGTACGTCCTTTATTCTTGAGAATGTTTATATGGACTCATAGGTTACAAAAGAGGGCTTATAGTAATTACTTATAATTAGTAATTATAATATAATTACAATATATAATATAATATATAAAATAATATAATTATAATAAAATAATATAATATAATTACTTATATATTAGTAATTACTTATAGTAATTTATTTTTTCTTAGTAATTTAACATAGTTCTCTTTTAGTAAATATTACCTAATGTGAAACGTAAATATAGGAAACTGAAATTGTTTAATTAATAAAATTGAATTGATTTAATACAGTGTTTTGGATAAGATTATGTTCTTGATTGACGTTGTTGAAATTGAACATATTAATACCCATTGAAAATAAATGTATCGAATCTGTTAACAACAAACATGTGTCTGTCTAATTGGGATTAATGTATTTTTTGTAAAATATTGATACATGACACTTCAGATATCAGAAAACACACCGCTTTGCTTTGCAGACGAATGTTTAGATTTTGATATTCAACTTTGAAAATAAAAATGTACAACTGATTCTCATGATTTCAAAAGTCTATCATTATTAAATAAACACATTGTCACAATTATTATAAATATAAATATAAATATATAATTATTGGCTGATTAAAATAAATATTTTGATAAGTCACGGCAAATGTGGATAAATATCAGTATTTAGTAAATTATGAATAAATAGGAATAACTAAGTCACATTATAAATGCTGTTATAATTACGGTGTTTTTAATGTATAATTTTCGTTAAATGTTTTCTTGTAAAATTTTAATTGTAGATAACAATTTTGTTACAGTTAAATGCGTTAGAATTAATACATTTTGATATAATATATTATAATTTATTATAATTTCATATTATGAAAATGATTTTAGCGCAATGATGTTATTTTCTAGCTAATTCTACTGAATTGGAAGCCTGAAATTCGTATTTTATTTTTAGCTATCAGTCTACACTTTGATTTCACACTACTACATTAATTTTTTTAACCAATATTGAAATATAGTTTTGAAAACATATATTTAATCTGGAATGTTATGAAAATTAGCTGCTTTATTTAGTTAATTATTTATTTCTGTATTAGTAAATTATTTCCACCTAAATTCAAAACCTACGTGACTTATATTATTTTAAAACTAATTGTAAGACGCAATCTTACTTATCGATTAAAAAGTTTTAAAATGAGATTTAAAGGATATAAAAAAGATTACTTGCTTTGCATTGTTTAATTATTTATATTTTTATAAAAAATCTCAAATAATAATCCTACTATAAAATTTTAACTTTTTTTTATCAATACATTAACGATGCATTGAATTACATAATTTGAGCTTAATGTTCAGCTTATAGAGTAGATTATATTTCAAAACTTTTGCTATATACAGTTGTCGTATAAGTTATATCTTTTCCTTTGGAAATTTTTCTGTAAACGTTGTATATGTACGTAAAAAAAGTGACATATTTATATGCTAATTAGGACTGACGTTCGTTTTGAACATTTGAGACTTCCGGATTTTAGAAATTCATTTTAATATTAATTTGAAAGTGATTTGAAAACGGAAAAAAACTTTTTTGATGAATTATAACGATGTATTTAGTATACATACACGTTTAACACATTCCCCGTATTGCTAAACTAACTTCGCGGGGAGGCTTGTGTTTTAACATTTAATTCAATAATGTAACTGTTATCATATAGTTCGAAATGTAGGTTGTGTTTTGGTGCGGTTTTTGTAATGAAATTATTGAAAACTCGACAATTATAATTTATATTTTGTAGCTTTCTAGTATTTCATTATAGTTTAGTTCACATGGTTAAATTGTTTTCTTTTATTTTAGACAATTTGATTTGACCAGAAACATTTTTATAAAAATAAAGCAACCTTTTTCAATTTGAATTGTGATATATTTTTAATTAAAGAGATTATATAAAGATAAAAACATGTTTTTCATTAAAAGCCTATTTTTGAACTACTTAATGACCTTATTTATGAATTATACAGAACTCTAACGAAATTGGTTGTGTACAAAAACATTTAGTAAAAAGCAAGTTTTCCATATTATTAATTTTATAATTTGATAAATTTTGGGATAAATTATAATTTATGTACTATTTATTATCCGTAGATTCTAAGTAGAAATTAAAGTATCTATTGGTGAATTAATTTATTAATAATTATTAAATTATTGATATCATTTACAAACATGGTCATAAACATCAATACAAAAACATAGAAATATTAAACTAATAGTGCAGCAAAAGCAAACAGTTAGCAAAATGTAGACACAGTGTACAGATATGTCCAAAAACATATTTCATTTCGGTCCTACATTGAAATTAAATATGCAGTGGTGAATGTCCCTTGGAAGAATGTAAGAATTCGGAAAAAAATTCTGTAGAAGTTTTCGAAAACGATTATTCTTGTTGAATCGAACTAGAGGTAGACGCAGACGTTGATGCTTTCGAATACAGTGACGAAGACATGCTTATTTCATATGCTTCACTTTCAATGTACGATTGGTTTGCTGATGATGATATTTGCCCAGTTTTTTTGTGCAACTTCCATGGGAATGTCATCAGTCGCATTTGTGTCGTTCGTCTTAGACTTGTGTTTGAATAATTTTGTTTTCTGGATTTATTGTTGACATAAAAGATCGAGTCACTTTTTCCATGAAAAGAATTCCACAATAGACAGCTTTGTACTAGATTTTGTTGGTAGTAGTTTACGATTTCGGTGTCAAATAAAATGCTGTGTGTCCTTGTGCGCCATTGCTTTCAGGCCTGTGTTGAATGTAACACTCGTACATAGAAATGACACATCGATGCGGGTTTTCATTATTTTAATAAATACTGGTCACTTTTGGCTCGCGCCTGCAATCCTTGAGACCAAATTTCTTGTTTTTTGATGTACGCTCTGTATGCAAAAGATATTTTTCTCCAGTTTTAGATATTTTGAGAACTAACTGAGAACCCTTGTCGAATAATAAGTCAAAGCGTTCCTGACCGGCTTTCAAACTTAAATGTAGTCTGACATGATAGATTAGAGAATGAATAAGTTCACACAGGGAGGACTTCCCAAATGCCCCGTTTTTCCAAAGAGTATCTATCCTTTTCTTTAAAAGCAATGCTATGTGATCTCTTTTTCGACACAATATTTCCGTCTGCTGTCAAGCACTTTCCTTGTTTCGATAAATTATTTATCAGAAAAGATAGAACACTTTGTGTCTATTTTATTGTTAAGATAATGCTGAGCTGCAGCTATACTCTCTTTATATGTTTGAGGTGGATACATATCGCCATTTGCGTTTTCTAATTTCGGGAATAAAATATTGTAGACAATAGTCTATGTCATTTAATGTCATTTCATGTAAATCCTTCAATACTTTCAAACCACCATCTAAACGAGTTTTCCATTCAATGTGCCATCGAAAAAACATGCGCATGACCCAATTAATCTTTTTTTTGGGTATTTGAATTCTTGAATCTTTTAAAGAATCCAGCTCTTCTGTTGATATGGTTATCCTTGGCGTCTGTGGTAACATGGTTGGCTCTTCTATTATACTATCAGATAATAAATAAACTAAGAAACAAATTTCAAGATCAATGTCATCGTAAGAAATGTTGCAATGCAAAGAATTTGTGATTTCTGAGTTTAATAAGGAATTTATTAATCAATTTTTGAGATATATATCAAAAATCTCCTGCGGAAACTAAATAATCAATATTGATTATTTAATCTCCGCAGGAGATTTTTAATATATTCCATAGAGTACAATAATGTATACTTATCTGCAATAAATATTTTTCAAAAAGATGTGCCCACACCATTGAACAACCTTGATGAATTAAACAGTATTAATCGATCATTAAGTTTGATTATATTTTCTGGAACTGTTTTTACCTCAAAATACACCACTCCATTTAGTTTTTAGAAAACCAACAACAGAACTACGCCACCGGGGTCTAGCAAAAAACCGTGTCACCTAGAGATTCCATCATTGCCGACGTGAACTCCATTGGAATGAACTCTTTAAACGACATTCAAAATATCTCGCACCTGCTGATTTTTTCTGTTCCCTAAGTCCAAGAAGCAAAAAAAAGGACGTCGCATCAATAATAATAATGCACTCAATATTGAGGTTACAAAAATTCTGAATGGAATTTCCCGTCATGCCTTCAGAACAACCTTCCAGAAATGGACAACCAGGTGGCAGAAATGCATTGATAGTGCAGGACAATATTTTGAAGGACAGTAATTGTTTTTTACTTGTTCGTTTATAATTATACATGTTACTCGTATAATGATAATATCTAGTAATGATTGATTTACATTAATAAAATAATTTTTGGATAATCCTGGAACTTTTTGATCCACCCTCGTATATATACGTTCTGTACAGTGCATGTACTTGAAATACGTGCATCCATGTACTACACATAGTCTTTGATATAATATATATATAGCATTTGAAATGTGCTTTAGTCAAATAGACACCCATCAATGGTTAATAGGTTAATAAACTAACTTATTGAATTTTTTCCCCCTAATATAAAATTGTGTATATTGATGTAAAGTTAAAAATAGTTTACTATATGCCCGGTCTAACTAATTATATATATTTTTTTGTGTTATGTTGACGACTATAAAACATTACAATAAATCTATACAAACACAGTAAAAAACCTAAAATATACATCTATGTACAATACTATTTATATCACAGCCGATCACTATTTTTTTCTATTTATATTTAATTCAGAATATGTTATTCCATATACTACGTTTTTTGTATTTGATATGAAAAATAAGTCCTAATATCATTAATATCTTGTTCCACATTTTAGAGATAGCTATGCAAGAAAATGATGTTGTATGTAATGTTATAGAGTGTGTTATAACTATTGTAAAAAATATTATAATTAAAAATATCTAACGCAGGATTTTCTTACAAAATTTTCATATACATATATACGTTAAGTAAATAATGTTTCGGCAATTTTTATGATCTGTATTTTCACGATATTCTATATGAAAGGTAAAGGCCTACCCTGAGATAATCTGAATGAAAGGGAAGTTGAAAAATGGTTTTGCCGACATATTTCTTCTTATACAAAGATAAAAATGTTACTATTATAAACGATAGATATACGGGATAAAAGAAAATAATTTTTCTTTTCAGTTGTCGAGAACGGTGAATTGCTTTTATGGTTACATTTTTTCTTTGGAGGTTTTAGTAATAAATAAAGCCACCTACAATATATAACATTTGAATATGGTTAATAAAGGTATATACAATATTATTGTAAATTAATATATTATGCGACTGAACTAATAAATAAGCTTGTTATTCTTAACATATAGTGTTAATTCAAAGCTGACACTTGCTGAAATTTATATTTTCAAACAGTGTAAATAATATGGAGATAACTTCTAGCTACACGTATTACTTAAACTGATGTTATATTATAATTGAATGAATGAATTCTGTGATTCTCTTTTATATAATTTCTACCTATGTATTCTTGCCAATTTTGAGGAAATCATTGGTCCGGAATGAGATTCTTAAAAGACCTGCAATTTCATCGGAAGTAAATAGCGCGGGAACCATGATAGAACTTACGCCAACTTTACAGCAAACTCTTTAACCCTACCTCAAGGTATGGCTCTACAAGGACGAGAGCCTACACTCGGAGTACTTCGGCCACGCCAGCTGGGTGATGAGTGTTGCCTTCCTGTCTGGTGCTCCAGTCAACTCAGCCGCCTCCGCCGCTGTCAGCCCTTCTCCCCGCCTTGCCTCGGGCAGTGACGACGGCACAGTGATGATGTGGGATCTCAACCAGGCGCGCCGTTCCTCCACCGGAACCACTCCGCAGCCGACATCGACGGGGCTGTCATCGCTGCCCGAGGCTGGGCCGGCGACCCTTTTAGAGCAGCCTGTGGTCAAGTTGGCGCTCAAACCCAGCTTTGACGCCTGGTTTGACAACCGAGATGGCCGCCTGTTGTTGGTTGGCCAGGAGAGGAATAGTAACCATATGAAAGTGAGACTGGTGTCCTTTTCATCTGCAGATAACTATGTTCCCGGAACGGGAATGACTGAATAGTTTAGACCCTGGTTTACGCATTGTGAGGGTGTTATCTAGGAACAGGTTATTGACTGGAAGCTGCTTTTGTTGAAGCTTCCAGGAACCCCTAACCCCTAAGGTGTGGAGTTTTTGGAATCTATTTGTAATGTAAAAAAAATAACTGAGCGAACGACTTTCCAAGAGTAAAAAATTGTATAATTTTCTAATATTCACAAGTTAAGGAAATTAAATGTGGAAAATGACCTAATTATAATGATTTTAATTTAATGTTAAATATATTGTTTGTGTCAAGTAGGAGTATTGGTAAGACTTGATGACGTCAGTTATAAAATATCTGATTACAAAGAAAAAATCTTATACAATGTCGTGTCTCTTTTCAATATAAGGAATAAAATGAAAGGAATAATGGTATTCTTTTATTTTACTATACTATACTTTTACTATACTTTATTATACCTATTTTTTTCTTCCATGAAAAATAATAATATATATTAAAAATCAAAACGCTGTGAATTCCCTGAGTCGTTGAATTGTGTTTTTAGTAATATTTTCGCGAAAATGATTCAAATTTATATACATTTTTGTTTAAGTTGTAAAACTGTTAATTTTTGAATTATCAGTTCTTTTGGAATTTGACTGTAGTTTTTCAAAAATTGATTTATTAATTTTGTGATGTACGAATTATTATTTTTATTTACTATTCTTTACACAAACTTGCTTTAAAGTTTCATTTGTTTTTTATTTTAAATCCATCAGATGGTCATAGAAAATATTATTCTCTATTAATTTTCTCAATCTTTATCTACTTATCGCTCGCATAATTGAAAATGGACATTGAAATAAGTAAAATCTAAAATTAAACTGTTATTGAATAATATAACATATTATTTGTATGGTTTATATTAATTTTAATTCTAAATTTTACGAACTGAAAGTTGTATAGCTACTCTTGCTTTATTTATTTAGAATACCATAATTTAATTAGTTATTTTATATTATTTAATTACACTTAGACAATAATAATAATTATTGCCTAACTTTATTATTGCCGACTATACTTACGACTAAAACGGTATCCTTCAGTATCTTCAAAACAAAGTTAATGGCATTTACGATGATTAATTAAAAGAATGAACAAACTACGGTGTAGTTATTATTAGAGTAATTTATATCTGACTTATCTGACTTATCTAATGTGTTTTGACTATTTATTAACTAAATTGGCAGTATATTTTGTAAACCGAATTGGCCTTCCGCATTTAAGGAACTATAATATAATATTGTACTTTTTTATTTACTAACTCCCCACAAAAATTTCCATAAATACTTTATTGTTGTTTATATACTAAGGGTAATAATTGTAATCTTTATTAATTTAAATACATTCTATACGAAGGTTGAGGTTATTATTAGACTGGCGAATATTTTAGAACAGATTTCACCTTCTGTTTGTGCATTATGCATTATTGCAGTCTACATAACTAGCCTTGATGGCACTGCAAACCCGCATGTCTTATGTTGTCCCAGGAGAGAAGAGAGTCCGATTGAATCCGATCTATGAATTTTTAAAAATATATATTTGAGTGACGTAGTAGGATGATAATAATAAAGGGACTTTTTTTTCAGAAAGTGTTTGCCTTAAATGTTTTAAAAAGTTTTACAAAATTGTGTTAATAAAAAATTAATTACAATTTACTTATAGTAAATAAGTAATTCAGCATACTTATAGAACAAGTTTCTATAAATATAAATAATTGCATTTCGATTGTTAATTGTTTTCTAAAAAAACATTTTTAAATGTTTTATTTATAAATTATACTGTTTTGTTATATAATTGGCTTATTATGTTTGCATTTTTACGTTCACAAGAAAACATGTATAATATTTTTTTTATAATATTTAGTTCAGCAGCAACGAATAAGTTCTATTTAATTTTATGCATTACATAATAAGCATACAGGAATTGTAAATAATAATTAATCAATAAAGTTGATTGAATAAAGAACACAGAACACATTAACCACATTTCTATTTAATTTTTATCCATTTCATAAGTCTAGTGATTTAAATTTTTTATTTTCTAATTCATTGAAAGATTTTTAGTTGAAGTTTTACAGCGTTTCGTTGCGTATAATTCTATTAGTATTTGTTTTTGTATAATTCTTTTTTCCCATAGTTTACTATTGGAGCCTTTTACTGTTAAATACCTCCAGTTGAAACGTACTAACAGTCTGGTGCAGTATAATATTTGTAAAAGGTTCATTTAAATGTTTTGATTTTATTATTTGCTGTTAACAACCCACAGAAAGTGTTATTTATTCAATCAATTTTTGTTGTTTTGTTTACGATGACCAACCTTCTGAAACGGTTTACATTACCACAAACATTTAACCACAAACATGTAGGTATTAAAAGACAGTCAGCTGTTCTGTAATTAAACTTAATACATCAATGTCCGTTTCTAATTTCAGTTTTAGTTATTATATCAGCATTGCACTTGAATGTTCCAATCCAAAACTATTTTTCCTAATTCTCATGAGCTGATGATATTTTCTAAAATGTGACATTTTAAAAATGTTGCATGCGGTGATTTCCGACTTTCGTTTAGGTGGGTAGTGAATGAACGGTCATTCTATGAATCCGATAATATTATTAAAGTTCCAGTCTACTGTACATTTTGATTGATCACAATAATTGTGAGAAATATCATCCTGTCCACTTATCCACACGTTTATAATTATGTTTTTCGGATTGTTGTCCCCAGATATTGTTTTAAATTGGTGTCATGGTGATGAGTGTTTTAGAGGCGGTCTATTTCTAGTTTTTAGCACATAACATCACAGTAAATTAGGGCATATTATATAAAATCCCTTAACATTTTGGCTAATCTAATTTAGGCTAAACGATTAATTATTTTTTTAAATGTTTATCTCCGATCAGTTACACAGATATTTTTTATTGTTATTAGGTAAAAGTTAATACTTTTTTAACTGCTTGTAAGCTTAGCTATATTTAAAGTATTCCAATATCAAGATTCAATATCTATGATAATAAAAAAACAATAAAATTAATGAATGGATAAATAAATCCATCTCTGTGAAATTTACCACTATAGAAAGATAAAAAATATTTAATATTAAGGCGGTGCACATTTTTATTAGCCAACTGAAAGGGCATTTTCAGATAAATGAGTAAACATTAATGGTTATTACAATGTATATCTGCGCGCGGCGTTTGGTCGTATGCAGAAACTTAATTTTATACTAGAATAAGATAGAAACTTCTTTCTACTACCTACAAATGATTTTATGTGTTGGCTAAAATGCCAGAAACGTGTAAGTGTAACAATAACTGATTGTCTCCAGCAGACATCCTTGGTTTTGTTTACTGCGCATCAGTAAACAACACACAGTAAGTAACCATTAAATTAAGTTTTATACGATTATATCAAAGCAATAATAAATATAATGTAAAACAATCGTGTATATTTATTATTACCAAGTCTTTTGCCGAATGTCTCCAGAATATGTGCAACATTTTTATTCTTATAAACAATATATTATTGACATAATATATATTAACCATCTATTTAACATTTTAGGCTATATCATTTAAAAAAATTGAATTGCTTTAATTTATCCATATATCATTCAAGGCATATATAGCATAAGCATGTATTACATTTGCCACTAGTTTTGCACATAAATGTATACACATGTATTAAAAGTGTAATGGTATGCTATTACAATTAAGCATTACAGTTAATGTAAATTATTTATTAAACATCGTTACTCTTTCTACTGAAACAGCATCATATAATAATATGAAAGTGTATCATTCGTTACCTAACGAATGTGACGAATCAGCAATGGGGCCTAAGTATTGTTATTTCACTATAATAAATTTATTTATAACTAAAACAAAGTGCAGACATCTTTGTATATATATTAACTTAATTCTATTTAAGATGGGTTAAACTTTCGAAGAATTATTAAAAAGTTATGAAATAAATAATCGAGAAAGACGAAAGAGCAATTATGTTCCGGTAAAAAAACTCTCACAAGAAAAGAAAAAAAGAAGTCTATACATAAATACAAAAGTATAAAACGGAAAGGAAAATTAAAAAATGAAGAATATTGAGGTAAAATGTTATATCTATACTAATTATTATCGAGACATGTTATTATTATGATCAATATAATTTGAAATATATATATGCATATTTATTTACTATCCATTTTTAGTCCAAAGTAAGCACGATTACTGAATCTTCAACGACTGAGTCTCGAAATCGTGCACGCAAACGAGTCTCCCGAGCTCATCAAGAAATTGAAATCAGACAATCTTAATTTGAACATAAAATATCGAAAAATACAAGAACGATGAAAATAACGGAAACTGTCTCATGTTAAAAATGTGTTCAAAGTATCATTCTTAGATCGACACAACAAACAACACTTTTGAACAGAACTATTGATTGGACGATATTTTAATATGATTTTTGGCATGTTGCACTACCAAAGCAACTTACTAAAAGAGTAATTTTGCCCAAGGGATGCTTGCTTCTTGTTTATTAATCACTTTAGCAATATGGTTTATTGGAATGGTGAAGTACGCATTCGTATTGCAAAGCAAAGGATTTCATATATTATTTCTGGAAAGGAATAATTTCTCAAATATTGAAACTAGCTGTTTGAATAGTTTTGTATGTCTAATTGTCTATTTATGTACATTTATAAAACTTTTTATCTAATTTTGTATCCTTCGTTACGATTTGTTATTTGAATAATTATAATTTATAAATAGTGAACTCTGTAATTATTGTATTTTTCAAAGCATATTATATATATGGAAAACATAACTTACATAACGTCTACAACATCAATATCGATTACATTTATTTAAAAACTAAACTAGACAAAAACTGATTTTGTTAAATATAAATATCGAATGTTACACATAACTGGAGACCCCAATTTTTGATATTATCATCTATTCAGAATGAAAACATACCCGAAGGCAAATTTTTTAAATAATGGGAAACAGTGAAATACAATATAATAAGCAACATTAATTTAATTTATTCATTTTTATGAAAATGAACCTGAAGCAGAATTGCCTATTTTTACGTATGATTTTGATTTTTTACAGATGGTTTGGTAATTTATTATTTAATATTATCGCATTTCTATTGGGAAAATCTCCAGAGACCATCAGCCAAATGAAGTATTAAAGATTCATTTAGCGATTGTTATTGTTATTAATATTTATCCGCTACTCTTCAAAATTAGTGAATTTTGCTTTCTTGAAGTTTGTTTGTAGTAATTTAAAATGAAATGTCGCAGCATTATAAATTAAATTATAAATAAAATAAAAAATATAAAAAAAATAAATTATAAATTAAATCTAATGGTTGCTATAATTAGTATAATTTTTATATAATATAGACTAAAACGTATTGTCCTCGGAAGTTATCTACAACTTTTATAGAGGAATAGAATGTATCAAAAATTCACTTATCTAAGTTTGTCTCACCTAAATTGAATAGATAATTAAAAGAATAAAATCAACTGCTTATTGCTTTGTGTTTTGCAGCATAATGTTATATTTTATTACACTGTAGTCGACTTTGATTCGTTTAGTTCTGTTCGATTATTTTGCGTCCACTCCAGCCATATTTTCTCGACGGTTGTGCCGAAGATGTAGAGAATACGCTTAATATATTAAAAAATAAAATAATTTGATCATATTCGTGTCTCTCAATTCATTAATAGATTATTTAGATTATATTTATGTGTATTATAATCTTAATTATGATCATATTATATAATAATAATTGTAAATCGATTTGTATTATATTGTATTGCAATGACGTAGACATCTTAATTACGTTGTTCGGATATAATTGTATAAATAACATTATGAAACTACTGCGATATATATTCCGTTATTTCCACTAATTGGTTGCTCATATTCTTTTAAATCTTACATTTTTATTCTATTATATTTGTAATATTTATAAAGCAAATATTGTATCTATTGTAATTTATTGTATCTAAAGTAATATTGTATCTATAAATATTAAAAAAATAACGTTTCGGTTGGAGGTAACGACTTGTATTAGAATAAGTAGTACCTACATATATGTATACAGCTGAGAGTAATTTTAATAATTAACTATTTGAAATAGGATATAAATAGTCTGAGTGGTTTTGTATTTATTTTGAAGATATTAATATTTATCACGTTAATGTATATAGCAGTAGAACACGACGTAGTTTAACTTTAATTTATTTCAGTATAATTACAATACAATCTAAGAGTTTAGTTTCACACTGTGTTATTCTATTCTAAATTGAAGCTGTTCCGTTGAAGAATATAAAGTAAATAATTATACTGTTGTGCGAAACTATAATTATTTTAAACATAACCCCCTTTAATGTTATCTTAGTTGGGTGTAACAGTTTTTAATAATTTTATGATATTTAACAGTTCTATTTAAAAAAAACCATCAGTATATATTTTTATATTTATTCTATCATGCTTCGAATATATATTCTATATTGATTTTGTGTTTTTTAGTGGGATCAAATGAATTGTTCACCTAAGCTGTTGGTAAGGAGTAACATAATTATGAATATTATTACGCTTGAAGGATAAATGTGTTCGATATTGTCATATTAATGTCACTTTTAGTTTTTATTTATAATTTATATAATTGCCACCTTTTTTTAACGTATATGGATATGTATAGCATATTTTTCATTTTCTGTTATGCGGGTCATGCTTAGTTTACCTTTGTTTGTTTAATTTCTTCTTGCACACAGAATACTAAATTGATGTTGTATATAGCGATAGGATATTTATATTTTTAACAGATATAGAGATACATACTATAAAGTGTAGAAACTTTTAACAACTTCCACTGTGTATTACTGTTAAACCACTACAAAAACCTTAACCTATTCAGTGTTTAATATACAATATTTTACTATTTATATATCTATATATCAAAGCAAATGAATGGACACACCAAGGCACAATAAATATTTTTTTATCAGTCATGTCATAAAAAAGTCATAAATCTTTTTTATTTGCTAAACCTCTCAATATATAAATTTATATTAATAGCAATTTTTCGGTCGTTAATAGACACAGTGAGTTGTGAATGTTTAATGTGCATTTTTATGAATATGCCTAATCTATATAACTTCCACAATAAATTATATCACAGAAATACTAAATCATATTTCTTATTGGCGACAAAAAATCGTCGAAAAAAAGACAAACATTTATTTTATTATAATATTCCAAATTTGTCCAGGATAGAGTAGGATAAAAAGATAATTTATGTTACTTTGTAGTTAATGTAAGTATGAAGTTGGAGCCCGTCGTCACAGATTAAAAACAGAATTTATTATCAAAGCCTTAGTTGGCGAATGTGACTACACAAAACCTGCAAAAGTTTTTGTTTAATGTTTAAAATGGTGGTGTTTATTAAAGTATACTGTTTGTATTTGTAATCTGTAGAATGTGATGTAAACGAAAACCTGTTTGTTACCCATAAAATTAGATGTACTAGGTATTTTATATTGATTAAAATTAATATAATTATACTCATACAATACGAATATTAACCAATACAATCAGAATACTTTAAATTGATTTAAGGATGACACAATGAACTTTATGAAACATACATTGGTATTAGAATATCCTTATTTAATCTATGCATAGTGCACGCTTGTAGTATAATGCATTTATAACTAGAAGTACAAGTTTTTATTATTTTCTACGTTAATCAAGTAAAAAAAAAAGTTTAACCTTTTTGCATCTACATTTTGCTATAGAACTAGTATTTTCAGGTCATTTTAAACTACTTTAATTATGATTTTTAAAAAAAGAGTTTCACCTTGTTGATTACTTTTTTTAGATCGATTGTGTATTATCTCTCATCTCCTACTAGTATATATGTGTATAAATCATGGAAATTATTATTGCTTAGTTATGGTTAATTGTTGAAATTGTTCATGTGTAGATGTTACGTGTCATAGAAATCCTGTTCTGCGTGTCCGATATGTATATAGATACCTATAATTATATTCACTAATCTGTATTTATACCATTGATTCTTCCTGCCCTTAGCTTAGCATGTCTTATTTATATAATGTTTTTATTAGATAATACAATTATATGGTTTTGATATATTGTTATGTCTGCATGTTTTGCTTTAGCCTGATCTACTTAGACAATAAAATGCTTATCTAAAATAGACCCGTTTGGTGGTGATTGTTTATTAACATTTCTTTTAGATAGCTGAGGTCTTTCATTTAAATATATATATTTTACAATAACATTATCTTTTCGTATTTAAATAATCATTTTCGTTATGTTGTATATAAATTGTTATATTATGTAGTAGTATCATTTTTTTAGAGTTTTTAAAAATTGTTTATATTGTTATATAAACGGTTAATTTTTTATATTTAAAATGTTGAAAAATTTCATCAATTTATCAAAAATATTTAGCTTACTACTATTATTATTACTATAAACGCGAGCCAATATTGTTATCAAATAAGTGAAATGTATAATTCAATATTTTATCTGTAAAAAGAGCAAATTGCACTGGAAATTGATTAGAACATTTCATTATATGTGTTTTTGATAAAATAATTAAAATAAAATAATATACAGTTAAAATCAAGAAAGTTAGAAAAGCTGGAAATAAGCGTAATTTTAGTAATTTTAGTCATATTTTGTTTATTGATTTGTTTCATCGTGTTTTAATCATGTTTAAAAATTCTAATTTTTTACATTCATTGTCAGCTTATATTTTCGGTGTAACATTTTTAATTATTATCTAATCTACAGTGAGTTAATATCAATCATTAATATTAAACATCTAGATATCGACTATTGCTTAGTTTTTTTAATTTATATTTTTAGCAAACTACTGTAATCAGCATACACAACATATTAAAGTCACTCTTTTGTAGATAAGTATCAATATAGCATATTCCAAACATGAATTAAGTTACTTTTTAATTGCAATTACTATGAAGTCGACTAGATGACCTCTCTATCATGTATATATTAGTTATGAAATATGTGCCACATGTATATCTTTTCAATAATAAATCTTCTGGATGGTGGGATAATTTTTTTATTAAAAACTTTAGTAAAAATTGTAATAAATATAGATATTACTTATAGAGATACGCCCACGGGCATTGTGGAAGAGTTTGGTGAATTGGAGAAGCCCTACTTCATTCTTATTTATAAGGGAAAATGACGAGAATCATAGCGACAGTGAAATAGTATATTTCATCAATGTTTGACATGAAAATATTATTCATGATTTATTATTGGAGTACTATAGATTTAGCATATATGGAAACCCTGTGGGACAGACGGGAACGCTTGATATTGGCAAATTGTCGATATATATATATGCAAATTATAGCCTATAAATGTTAGGAAATTAATACATGTTTTTTCTCATAAATATGAGTTGATTCTTTCTAGTTTATTGTAAAAAGAATATTGTGAACGAGATGACATCTTATAACGCGAAATCTTTATTGCAAAGTATACGTAATTCGTTACAAGTTAAATATATATTTAGACCATGTTGATTCATCTTACTAAAAGAGGCACTATGTTTGTAAGGATTGCTCCTATATACTCAAAATCGATACATGCAAATTCTACTGATCTGAAAATCAATAAAATTACACGAGCAATATGACGGCAATTTGAATCACATAACTTTGTTATAATTTTAAAATTATTCACTGTTGATAGGATAGATTTAGACATGCTGTCTAGATGAATTATAAAATTAAATGTTAACGTATGATAATTTACACGTTAACTTATGTATGACATTGATTATAGTATATATATTTAAGTTATATCGACTAATTATTATATGAAAATACTAAATATTATCTAGAAAATATTAATTATGATGCTAAGATACGTATGCCTAGAATTGATCAGCAGATACATGATGTTGCTTCATTCCCGCTAAGTATATAATACATAAAAATATGTATATCGCTTATTGAATAATTTTTTTCATGTTATATATATATATTTAGTAAACTAATATGTACTAGTATCAATATGGATTATTCTGAACACTTATAAAGGAAACTAGGATTTGTTATATTTTATTATACAATTAATATGAAGTATGCACACATTTATGTATTTTTGTTTATTCTTAGAATGTGGATATACAACACACACATTTAAACATTTTCAGTACGGATATCAGGATCAGGTACTGATCAGGTACTGATCATTCATTAGTATGCTTTAAAATAAGCTGGTATTCTAAATTTATAAATCACATATGTTTAATTGACCTTTTTTTATTATTTTCTTTTTCAGATGAAAAGTTACACTATACAAATATTTTTATAATTTTACTTAAAAAATAGTTGTATTCAATAACACTTATAGCATCAACATTTTATTTATATCAAACTAGTATATGTTCTCAAATTAATTTAATTATGTGAATTTATTTATCTGTTTTTAACTATTTTTGCTACTTTTTAATTTTTTTCATTTAATCAATCTTTTTTTGTGGATAATTTTTTATTTTAAATTGAATGTTAATTCTGTAATTTTTTGTAATTTAAAAATTCAGTTATAAATCGCGGTAAGTTCTGTTAATAGGTTACACTTAAATAGGTCCACTTCTCCACATTGTCACTTGTGATGTTTATTCATTTAGTATATTAATTAATTAAAAAATAAAATTATTGCAGTTTCTAAACATTAGTATATGTCTAAAGACACTGAAAATATTATGCTATTAGATAAAAATAGAAGGCAACTTCAAAATAGAATGCAACAGGCTTTAATCTATTTTAAATTTACAGTATTACACAACCCTATAGAAATTAAATTAATAAATGTAAGTTATTAATGAAGAAAGTGCCCGAAAATCTTCAAATAAATGATATATGTTAAAATGTTATAGAGAATGCTTGTAACTCCCAGCATCCTATGCTGCATATTTACTTACTAATAAGAATTTCTATGATGCGAACTATTTATTTATTACCACACACAATATACTATCTGTTGATTTATAATCACTGAACATGTTGAGTGTTGAACTGTTGAGCATTAAATGTCTTGCATAATTATTATGCAATATATTTAATGCTCAACAGAGTATTACGTAGACGAATTATTAAATAAGTTTGATTCATTTTAAACTAGATTAATTCTAGACACTGAATTGTATTTGTAGCGTATGATTGTTTAACATTCAGTTAAATTTATTGATTTTTCTGTATTAATCGTTCGTTTCATGTAGTTTAGTATTTTAATACCCATTATGTAAGTCATAAATGTACTTGATATCTAGCCATTATGCCTAACTTTAATTTAACAACATATTTTTCAGTAAGCTGTACATTAAATGCGTAGTGTTAATTTATTGATATAGTTTGCATAGTTTCGCATATCTATGAAATGATATAAACGTCTTTTTGTACAAAACGTAAGTTGTACTTATGAGTAAGTGAACTCGTTTGTTATACTAGGCCTAAATATGTATACAATTACAATTAGATACAATTATACAGCCGTCAAGCTCGTACTGTTATATTGACTGGTTTAGCCTCGCTCATTCCTACATTTATATTTATGCTTTTACAACAAAATAAAATTTATATTTCTTGTTGTTTAGTTCTTTTCTATTATGACATTATTTCAAGACATTTCAATTATAACGAAATAATTATTTAGGATGTATTATTTTCACATACATATGTTGTAGTTTTAATAAATCAGTTAGTTCGCGATTTACGATTCTCAATTGATTGGCGATTTGACCCTATACCGTGCGATAAAATGTGACATATATTATGCCGTGCATATCAGTAATTTCCTATTTTGTTTTCTGTAGAACACAGTGCTTAGTATAATATATTGATTTTTGGCTATACAACACTTGTTTTATAGTTTTAGTTTCACAGTCTTGGACCAGTGAATAATTAATATTGTTTAGCATTTTCGTTTATTTTCGTTTTCGTGTTTTTTTCGTATTTTCGTGTATTCGTTTATTCTAGACCTATTACACTGAAATATAGTTAGTAAAATATCTCATTATAATCTAGTATATCATGAAAGTTAAAGATATGGGTATATCGTATGTTTTTGAGAAAATCTGTTTCTCCAATCTGCAAATATTTTTTCAAATAACTATTTCATAAAGTAATCAAAACAAAATATTTTATATTAAAACAAGGCATGTTTTGAACTATGAACTATGAACGCCTACTATTGTTACAGTTTTATCATATAATATTATTAACACTTTGTGTCTGTTAATTGTTACTATATATATTTGCAATAGTTACACAGTTTATAAATAAGATTTTTTTAAATAAAAATCGGAACATACAACAATTAAGGTAAATTATTTTAACTTATTTTTTTGTTTTACGGAATACAATGCAATTATTTTTTTTTAATCTTTTTTTATATCTGTGAAAGCTTTGATGTTCAAATTGTGGGTATGTATTCAATTAAAGCTAAAATAATTTTTAGCGTTAAAAAAATCGGTAACTCGTGGAAATATTTATTTTATGGATATTTATAAACTATTTATAATTTTACTGAAACGTTTTTACAAAAACATTATATTTTGCTGCATCTATAAATGTTTGATGAAGAAAAACCGTTAAAAGTGTTTAAAAGTTTTTTATATTGTTGACATGTGACAACATTGAAATAATTTATAACATTTATTGTAAATACATCTAGTGTTTTTAGAGATTTCATAATTATAAGGTCCTATGTTTTGCTATTTTTACTGCATGTTTTATTGTTATTTATTAACACTGACGGGTGAAGGTTTCTTATATAAATAGTTGACATTCTTTTCTTGAATAGTTTGGTCATCACGTATATTGGTTAAGTTTAATGTTTAATTACTAAATTTAAAGCTAAAGCTAACTTCTGTTACTGAACACAGACTATCTTGGCACCTAGTGCTAGTATCATCCCCAAACATTTATTTCTGGGCATTATTGCCAGTGCCAACCTCGTGCTAAAGATTGGTTTCATTAAACGAACGCATTTATATAAATAGATAAAAACCTATTAAACAGTTGTTTTACATTGTTTGTAAAAAAGTAATCAATGTTTTTGTGTGTAATAGTGAAGTTTAAATTACATGTTATAATATGCTATTAAGATTTTATTTCTATAAAATATTTTATATGAATGAAAAACAACTATAGGAAGAAGAGTTTCGACTAAAAATATCTGATTTTTATTAAATGAGACAAAGTTTCGGACAAGAGCACATCTAAGAGCACATCTATGAAGACATTTTCGAGTGTAACTATTTTGTTACAAAATATGATTTTGAGCTTTTTACTCTTAAATTCGGTAGAAAATAGGTAATGATTATGTAGCAATAATAATAGACAAAAAATCAGTCGAAAATTTAGTAATAACATATTTTAATCACTCAAAAATGCTGAATCAATGCTAAATTCTAAATATAACATATTGTAACTCTATCAGTTTTATTGTGTTACATTATAATGTTTGTCAGTGTATTTCTTTGCCCTTGAGACGTTTACATTTTTTATTTCGAACCCAAATAGTCCCGCTTTATTAACTCACCTACAATTGTTATTTTTTCCATGTTATTCAACACCTGTTTTCTTTCAAAATCTCTTGCGATTTTCCAGTTTCTCTGTTCCAACGAGAGTTTGGATGATTTTAAACTGATCGGGCCCAGCTTCGACAAACACCCGGAGGCTCAGAGCGTTTACGAAAAGGCAGGAAAGTGCCGAGCCTTTGCCATTTCGACGGACTCAAAGTGGGTCGCTGCTGGCTTCTGTCAAGGTCTTATTCAGGTAATACTAATTAATAATGTATTTATAATGTGCGTTGAGCTATATATAGTTACCTGCAGGTCATGTATCCGTTAGGTAGTCTAGATCGACCAAAGGCGTTTAGTCTGTTAAATTAATTAAAATTAATTAGTTATCATGATTTGATTTTGAATTCAAAAACAGAACATAAAGAGATATTAAAAGATTATTTTTCAGGTTGATATTTTACATGTTATTAATTGATATTTCTACTAAATATTATTAGCTAATTATAAGATTAGATTTAAAACATTTTTCTAAATAATGTCATCGTTTTTATTTAATCAATATACAAGGCATTATGAATTAATCAAACAAATTAAAGTTATTAGCTTTGTATATATTACGATATACTAATATATTAATATAGCTATGTAATAATTTTGATGAGTTAATTTTCAAATTATTCACTGGTCTCATGTAATGATGGTGAAATGGTGATAAAAGCTCAACAGCAATAACTACAGCATTTTGTAATCAAGTATCCATGTGACAGTTCTGCTTCAAAGAATCGTCGCATAATTTATGTCCCTGGACAATGATAAAGAGCTGTGCTTCATTCTGTCACTTTATCCAAAAAGGAAGTCAAATGACGTACTAATGCAATGCTAATGAACAACAGTTTGAAGATAACCTAATAAGCTAATTGTGTTTACATAATTTAAATCATAATTGTACATTGATCAAATAAAGCGATGTCGTTGGATATTTTTTTTTATTATTATTGTTATACGCAGGGTTAAGCGACTTATTATCACCTTTCGCTTTTTCAAGGAATTTTATTTTATATAGCAATAATTTAATGAAACGTAATATTTTGAATTAATATACACACGTCACATTTAAATTGAAAACATTTAAATTACAAAATTTGAATGAAATCAAATAAATTTATAAGAATAAAACATTATGAACTGAAAATACAAAAGAACTAATCAATCTTAATCAGCAGAATTAATGGTATATAAAATAATATAGGAATTGTTTAAATATAATTTCGTTGGTGCCCTGTAATATAGACATTCAACCGTGGTGGTGTCATTGTAATGGATCCAAGAATTGTTATTACATATTAAAGTAGCATAATGTCCACTGTTAATTGATTCGCCGTGGTGTAGAATAATGGCGCTTACTGTGTAACTGGAATTATTAATTATTGTAATTATGTTTTGTTAATTGTATATGTATAACAGTTTATTAAGAGTATTATTAAATCATTCAATTTGAAGTATTATA
>JAUZND010019529.1:0-25977 GCA_034780555.1 Coelogynopora nodosa | reverse complement strand
GTTTTCGGCTGCTGGCGCAGCCTCATCTTATAGAATTTTTATGCCCTTAAAACCATAGACAATACCTATTATATTTATCCTTATACTCTTTATACATGCCTTATAATAAATAAATTATTGTATTTACTGTTAATTATAGTCCTCCCAGTTAGTTTTATGGGTGTGTCACATATACGAGGAAGCGGAAGAAGTCAGTTTTTTTTCTTTTCTGGAAACTAATATTTTACGAGAGATATTGTAGAAAAATTAAAATTATATACTTTAGTGGAATTATTAAAAACTTCATTTTGATAAAATAAATATTGAAAAGTGATAGAAATGTAATTGAATCAATATACAATGTAATGTGTATTGTATGTAAAAAAAAGTTTTTATAAATTAATATTAAAAATATTTTATTTTACTACATTTTTTAATAAAAGTATTATAATTTATTACTTCACTCTATTATTTTATACAAATTTGATTTGTAATGAAATATCTCCTGTGTTCACAATTTTATAATTGTAGCCAATCACTTGTTCCGTAATAGTTTTATTTAAATTTGCATGTTTCAAATTTGAATTAATTTCAATAAATAGTCAATAAATAGCCCTTTTCGATTTCGTTTATTATTGAGATATCATTATTCAGATATCCAATTTCAACATTGAAGGGGGAAATGGAGTCCCCACTCTATACATCTTCATTATATTATATACCCAATCAGAAGTCCTACTTCAATGATAAGATAAAATAGTATAAAAAAAACTGTTATTTATTGTGATATAAAGCAATTGAATTATACATGAATTCCAACTAATTTAGCCTATATACCACGAAAAGCAGAAAAATACACTTTGAAACTTTCCTAGTTTCACTTATGCATACAACGTTTAAAATAGAAAGAAAACGCAGCTGGTTTTAATTCAAAGCAATATTGTGTTGTCACGAAATACGTCTATTATATAAATGAGACAACGCAACATTAAGGTATTTATTTTCAAAGAAAAATTGCTTATAGTAAGAAAAGGATATTTTTTTACAATCTAGTGATTTTGATTCAACATTATATAATTAGTAATGTCCTCCTTCTCTCCAAACACGTGAACATGAATACTGCATTTACTCACACATATTGCACACCATACTGTACATCTATTCTTTATCTCCAAAATAGAAAAAAAAGTTCAGGCAAATAACACCGTTATTTTATTATTAAGAAAATATTTCAATTTATATAAAATAAGATGCTCATTTCTCAGTATACAATAGTACAAAACAAATTTCAACATGTAAATTTACAATTTTGAATATCGTGTTGGCATTATAAGGCTAACTAGTAGGTTCGTGATTGCGGTATTTAAAAATAATACTAATACTTTTAAATACTAGTTATAAATTATGTACCTATAAGAAGCAGCCACACTCTCGTCACCCACAATACCTTACTTTGAGAACGCACACAAAATCAGACCACTTAATAGGAACCATCAAATGAATGATGAAAAAATCACTTCTATATAATAAAATACTGGCCCCCACCACAACTTTCAAAAACCTCCAACATTTGAGACAGAAAACACTCGTCAATAAAAAATAGGTCAACAATCAACCACTCTTTCACCCAATCACAAGCCAACACTTAATATTAACCGCACACTCGACCGGCTGCCTGTATATGACTCACCAGGTGTCTTGCGCAGGTCTTCCTCGGGGACATCGACCACAACCTCCATCTCCACTGGAGCTGCTTCCTCCTCCTCTTCATCGTCTTCAGCCTTGTTGAGCTCGGCCAGAAGGTCCTGGAACACAAGCATCGTGCGCCAAACACACAAATTACACTCCGAGTATTCTTGGGTCCTATATATATAAATATATATATGCGTCGCGAGATACTCTAAAGATGTGTGTACCTTACTTTAATAACATGTTGAAATTTGACATCGAATTAAGGTGTAATAGAAAAAATCAAATGGTACAATAACATGTATTTTATTAACTACATTTTATATTTAATATCTTTTAAAACATTCCTTTGATTTTTGCTGTGAAATTTTACTGTGAATTGTCTCTTATAGAAGTAATCTTATTAAAATGTAGAAAATATAATAAAATACATGTTATCGCAACGTCTGACTATTTTTGTAACAACATTAATATTACAGAAACTGTTTCGAAACTTTTTAAGGAATCAGATTTTACTCTTAGTTTTTTCTAAAAGTTTATAGCTTTAGTTAAAACTAATGGATATATAAAACTAGAATTTTTACCTTTATAACTCATAATTTCAAAGCATAGGCGCAACATGATCATTAATTATTATCATTGTTGTACAATTATAATTAACGGCTAAAACTGAAATCTCAATTTCATCGGATGCAAATAACTAACAATAATAATAAGGAGTTATGTACAGGCAAACTAATACATATATTATATATAATCGTCATTCTCAGATACTATATAATACTTAATAAATATCATAGTTATCGCATACTCATCTCATTAAAGTATTAATAAGCACATTTTTTAAGTATATACAATAAACAATAATAACGGATATTATATTTACATACGTATTATCTGTTTTGTTCAATACTGCAGTGTTTCATTTAAAACATAAATAAAAAATATTCAATCAATTATATATATATAATAAACTACATGATACACTATATGTACATACTATGGAATTTTACAATGAAAACACTATCTTTGTTTTTTATGCAACACATACTAAAATTTATTTAACATTCTGAATTTTATAATTACATAAATATATATATACTCGTTCTGCGTAAGAGTAAACAAGTATATAACATATTGTATAGTTGCTTTTAAAAATATATTATTCATTTATTTACATTACACAGATGTAATAATATAAAACAAAGGTACTTTGTATTAAAAATAAATGAAACACAATTCAGTCGAATATCATAATAATGCAAATAAATACTTTAAACATGATAACTTCTTAAAAAATAACTGTAAACAAATCATATTGGAATAAATGAATCAACCATGAATATAATACGAACCTTATTTTTTCTGAAAATATTGCCAACATAATAGGGTGATCAATAAAAACGATAGTATACATATATAATATCAATTATAACCCTTAATTAATTTTGAACTTTGAAATAAGTGATATGTAGATCGGAATTTTTCCGGTGAAGATAAATATGCCTATAATATGTATGATACATCAATACGATAATATGCACGCTTCATTTTAAGGCGATGAAAGAAACGCACCTGATTCCCTATATTTTGAATTTGTAAATTAAAATCTACGTTATGAAATATATATGTAATGAACAGTTGACTTATATAATTTTTATCAGCATATTATATATAAGAAACATATACAATATTACATAAGTAAAAACATTTAAAAACCTTGCCATAATTATATTGTTCGCGTCCTATAGACATGTCATATATACGGGTGTATAATACGTTATTATATATACGTATGAATTTCAAAATATTAGCAGTGATTTTGGATTGATTACAAATTATTTCAAAATATATTTACCTTTATACAATGTATATGACATTATGTTCCCTAAGTGTATACGCTAATATCATGACAATAAATAAAAACAAATACTCGCAATAAGTATATTTGCCGAACAATTAATATTAGCATAAAAGACGAAGCTGTATAGCAATGGTTTTAAGATTCTGTTATACAAATAGTGTATATATCTTAAAAAGACAATTTCAAAAATAGTATTTTAGCAACTGTAACAACTAATATTTTGGGTAAATTGCATTTTAAAATCATTTCAATATGTAAACAGCATAAATATAGTACAACACATTGCTACATAATATATCAAAATCTATAAATAAATTGAATGTAATTTTTGAACGGGATTTTTATGGCTGAAATAATATATCGACAACATAACATTTAAGTTATATATCTAGTTATGTATCTACTTATAAGTAATATATCAAAATTAAGTGAGTTTTTTATGCCACTTCGTATAATATTTCCAATATTATATAATTAATTGAGGTCGAAGCGACATGTGCATTTGATTTCAAAATAATGAATTTGGGATTGATAAACTCACCACAGTATAATCAGCATAACATATATTATAAATATATGTCAGAAAATTAAGTATATAGAATCAATCAAAATATGGAATTACTCAGGAATAAAATGATACACTTTATGACACTGGGTAAAAAATCACTAAAGGATTATACAATCCTTAACGCGGGGAATGCAATTTTGACAACAGTGTAACATTATCTATGAGGCAATACTCACAGACAGACTTCGGTTAACTGGTGACTTTTAACAGACAAATAGTGGTTCATTAAAGAATAGGTACTATATTCTATATTATATGGATATAGCTATACTGGCATAGTATATTAGAGACAAAGTGATAAAATAAATAATTAGTAAGTGTGAACTGGTTTCATCGTACTATTTCAATATTGGTAATTAAATATTAATGTTTTAAAAGTCGAGACTTGATTGAAATTGTAAATCAGTATAGAGTTCATCTTTAATATTGCGTAAAAACAGTATTAATACAATAAATTATAAAATTAATCAATTTATTTTGACCAAATTAACTATATCGACCAACATTTACACATCGTTTATAATTCCATGTGTTAAAAACGATTTAAACTACAAAATTGGTAAACATCGAAAAACAATAACATAACATTTTAAATTATCATAACTATTGAAGGTATAAACAATTTTAAAATCAATTTAATTATTTCATAATATTTCGCAAAAACATATAAATAATAGTCAAGATAAAAAGAAGCCGACCTTCTCTTATACAAATCACCATAATCTAAACACACGACTTTAATACGTTAACTTCATATTTAAAACAAATAATATTAGTATTATTCATCTAAATATACTCCTGTCAATCTCCAGTTCAACGTTAATGTATAGCATATTATTATTAATGTAGTAGAATATAGACAGACTACTGCGACGAAACTATCAAGTATATGATTGCTCTGTGCATTCGAACAGAAAATGTTGTGATTCGGGGTGTAGAGTGCTTAAAGTAAATGTAGAGTGCTGGAAGGAAGACTTATTTTAAATATTCTTAAAACACGTTTTTAAGTACAACAATTTCCTGCTAAATGCTGACAATAAAATTAATAAAGCATACTTAATTTATTAGCATACTAAATAATTGATATTCATTTCTATTGCAGTAGGATACTTCACAATTTATACAATTTATGGCGTTAATATTATGAAGGAGAACGAGCCCATTAACAAAACAATGTATTATTTTAGACATCTACTATATCTAACACTGAACGTATAATCGCGAGAAAAACATAAATCAAACGAATTTAATAAATTGAAGAAATAAAGGGATTATATTATTGTGTAAGTCAAATAGTACCAAACCGGTCGATATATAGCATATAATACTACATATTAGCTCATTTCATAGCTTTGATTTATCAAACAAATATCTAAATACATAACTAGTTAGGAATTAACAACTTTCTGAAATTGCAGCCGATTTATAATCTTGAAAACAATTTAAACCTTATTTGTAATATTTTGTAAATATTATTTGTATTTATCACACATACAATTAACGTCACTTCAATTATTAGGGCACCAATTTCAACATAAGTATCTACTACAAACTGCTAATTTGCATGTAATATATTTATTGTGTGAAATACATAAAAATAATTTTGTTAATATACAAAAGTGTGTGTTAAAATGTATACTATTTATTTAATAACAGTTGTAATATATTTTTCCCACATAAAACATAAGTCGTACTTTATAAATTTCAAATAATTGCATGTATAATTCATATAATAGACAAAAAATATTACATGCTAATTAACTGTTTGTAGTATATATTTATTTTATATATTTAACCCAACTGTAGTAGTTGGTTTAACGCCAACATTGAACAAATACAGGTAACCTATCCATATTTAAACTAAAAATATTAATAGCAACTTTAAATGCAATAGTTGTCTGTTTTAACTGTTATCGTGTTATTGCATATATATAATGTTTATGGATCTACCCGTAAAAAGCATTTAAACTTGGTTGAGCAGACTAATAAGCATTTAAAATTGCATACAAAACATGTTGAATATAAATGTATACCTATAGGACAGTGCGTAAATAAATATTGCACGCGTTGCACGCCATGATAGCAGTGTAGTATTACATAATGTATATATAAAGTTGTTTCACTGTCAATAACTTCAAAAAAATAGCACAAAATTCATCCAAAAATGGCTCTCCTTATATTGTATAATACAGTATATTGTGATGGTAAAAATAAATAAAAAATAAGCAGTGGCTCGTTAAACAACTTTGCAGATAAGTTGTTAATTAGCGTAAGTCATTGTGTGCCGTATACCATGGGGTGTTTAGGTACATTAAATAATATGAAGCTGTAGAAATAAAGGTATACCTATATACATACTTTGGTCACCTTTTTCTTCTAGATAGTATGAATCATAAATAAAAAAACACGATTTAACACTTGACATAGTAAACAGTAGAATGCATTATGGTGACTTATCACTAACGAGCTAAAATATTGTAAATATATATATTTTAAATATGAAGCATTTTACTCATTTTAAAATATGATTGATACTATGGATAGAACTTGAAATTGATTGACTATAACCAATTTCCGGTAAGAAATTCACATTAGATGATATATATTGTATATATATACATACATATCGAAAACAGAGGAAGAGTATAATTGGTCGCCATAGCAAAACAACTGATAGTTAGACCAAATAATAAAGTATTGCGCCAGAATTTCTGTAACTCTGTCGTTAAGCCTAACATCAACATTGATTCAACATAAAACTACTTTATTAATGTATAAAAAAAGGTAACGGAGTGCTCATTCATTAATGCAAATTGGAGGCATAGTTTTGACCAATATGAAGATGGTCTATCTATCTATGGCATGCAGCTGATTAAAATTAAGTATCTACAATATACGATAAGAAATGGATCCCCAAAAACGACAATATTATAGGCTACTTATATGATAGCAAGCAAGGACGAACGATAGCGGTCGTGTTGTCTCTCTGCTGTTTGTACAGGCTTTTGCGCTTAGTGCTTACTTATTATTATTTTGTATATTAACACTAAATCCGCTATCTTATTATCATATTGATTCTGGCAGAATTTATACAGCGACTTCAAAGGTTAATTCATTAGATCTTTTAATTGCCAGAAAATAGGGAAGAAGCTTTGAAAATCAATTGAACAATGGATAATAAATTCAACAGCGAAATGAGTTGGATTGCGCTAGAAAAGTGGCCTATTTTATCCAGAAATCGACTAGTTATCCGAAATAAAGTACTGCTACACTTGTGTATTCACTTGTGTATTCAACTAATCAATATAAAAAAGCACAACGGTAATCATGTGAATAACATATAACATCTGTAAAGTAGGACATGTATTTCACAGTTTAGACGAAGTCGCGGTAGCGAATTAAGTAATTAGTAACGCATAACACCTGGATAGCAAATGAAACATGGTTTAAATACTCAAAAAATTATGACAAATAAAATAATATAAACAATATTTAACGCTGTATGTACAACAGGGAAATAATTAACTATAAACTCTGAGAGTGAAGTCAAACATCTGACTCAGTGATCTGTGCACCAAACCAGTGAATATAGTCACAAACAACGGATCTTGCTTATACAATATATAGTTTGACCGCAAATGCATTCAGAAAAACAGTCAGTACCTGATTCGATTCATCGGAGGTCTGCTGTATGAACTGGTCAAACTTTTCAGCAAAATTGAACTCATCATCTGGCTATGAGGACAAACACGGACAAATAGATAACAGTTACGAAGCAGTAGATCCGTCTCCCTTTCTCCCGTCAGTATTTAATTGTAGAGTTGGTATTTGTCGTCATGTGTGTTATAAATAGACTGAATGTGATCAAATTCGCTGTTCTGTATCCACCGGTAACCGCAATAAATACAGTGGAAAATTAACGAAAAACATTTCAGTAAACCAACTAACGTCATTATTACCAACAAAATTAAGGAAGAATTGTACTACCGATATCAGCTATTTAAAAATAGATTCATTTAATTGAATTAGATTAACACACGAAAAATTGTTATCAAATAAATCAATAAAAAAAATTACAACAATTTATTGTTATATTTCAGGAATTGATATTTTTTTTAAATAATTACGATCATTGCTGTATTATTTCCATGATATATAATTCCATTGATTAATATTTTATAACAACAATTCACGTATTAATTGTTACTAGTTTATACTATATTTTCAAATGTGCAATAAAAGCTATACAAAATTACGTTGCGTAACTGAAAACGCGTCATAGTAAATAATTATGAATCAATTAATTATCTATCCCGATATTATTGTTCTAAGTTCTCAATTGAATGCCCCAATGAACACACACCCGCATGTCCAGTAAAACAATGACAAGTCCACCTACCAGGGCGGGTGTCTGTCGCTCCTCTTCAACTCCCTCTTCGTCACCACCCCCGCCCTCCTGATCTTCCTCTTCTTTGACAGTTTCAGCCACCTCCTCCTCGACTATTGGCTCTGCAGGTGTAAAATAAACAATATATGTTTTGCAGAAGATACAGTAAAATCGCGTTAAAACGAATTTGAAGGGAGCCGATAATATACTACACTATTAAGGCCTATTTATAGATACATTACAGTATATCAGTAATAAGAAATTGTTCAAAATATAAAAGAGATTAATCTCTCTTATTCGCGCTCATATTAATTACCATTTGAATTCATACTACTTTTGTACATCTTCAACTGTTCTTAAATCAATTGCAGATATTGATAGTCCCTATAGAAGTAGTGAAAATACTGTTGTGTAGACCAGATTAATAGTACGCTATATCCAATGGTATGTTTATATCAGTACGTTAATTATATCTGTGCGCTAAGAATATACTGTAGTCTATATACTCCGCAGAGAATTCAGTATTATGCATGATACACTGTAGACGTGTACATGGGTACTAATGTGTACATGGGGTACTAATTTGTACATACGGTACTAATGTGTACATATGGTACTAATGTGTACATGGGTACTAATGTGTACATACGGTACTAATGTGTACATACGGTACTAATGTGTACATAGGGTACTAATGTGTACATACGGTACTAATGTGTACATGGGTACTAACGTGTACATGGGTATTAATGTGTACATAGGGTACTAATGTGTACATGGGGTACTAATGTGTACATGGGTACTAATGTGTACATGGGTACTAACGTGTACATGGGTACTAATGTGTACATGGGTACTAATGTGTACATACGGTACTAATTTGTACATACGGTACTAATGTGTGCATGGGTACTAACGTGTACTAAAAATTAAGAATTGTAATACGGTTAAAGAAATTACGTTTTTTTATTATTAAGAAAATGACAATTAATCAAAATTCTGCTAACTAAGCATCGAATCATAAAAAACTTATTAATATAGTGATTCCTTTATTTGCATTGCTTATCTTTTTGTGACCATTTTTTCTTATTATAATAATATTCTCTAACACTCATTAATCACAAACTAGTGCATTGAATTCAAGCACTGCTCGACATTTTGATGATATTTAAATATGTTACTGTAGTCTACTTTAGTCGAAATTTTTATAGTTTTAAATGTTTCCAAAATCTTATTCAATTTCGTACCGTATATTCCTCCACTACTGTTACTCTTTTCAAACGAAACTTTTTCCAAATGATTCCCTTCTGTTTTTTATATTTTCAAAAAGTAATTATAGCTGAAGCTAAATTATATGTCACTTATCATTAACTAAATCTCACCTTCCTGTTTGACAAGTTTGCGCGGCTGAAAACTCTTGGCTGTTGCAGTGAAGTGGTCGTATTTGGTGAAGAGGGCGCGATACGCGCATTCGCTCAAAGTCAACACTTTGGGGATGTCGAAAGAAATCCCGGCATTGGCGAATTCAAAGGTCTTCACTCTGGTGGAAAACAAATCGGGATGTCGCAAATTGCACTATACCGAAGACTGTGTATATAAATTTCACTCATAAATTTCAAAGGTCCACAACATTTCATGACTTTTCCTTTCTTTTTAATTCAAATACATTATTTTTTGCTTTTAGAGAAAAAAAGTATAATTTAAAAAAAAATTAGTTGTAAAATACAAACGATTTTTTTAAAATGTTTTTTGAACTATAAAAATTTTGGAATATTAAGTCAATAACTATGCACATTTCGTTAAAATTTTATTAATTTTCCATGTTTTCCATATCTGTCTTAAGTGGTGTATATGCATAATGCGCATTACTATTTAAAATATATGTTTTAACTTTAATAGACATAGTTTTCTTTTCAATAAGATGATTGGTTTGATATAAAAATAAACAATTTTGAACAATTAAAATGTTATGTTGTTGAAAAATGTACGTGTATTGGTTGACTCTAACCGTTTAACCGTGTATAACATCCATCAAAAATAAAACTTATAAAATTGGGAGAAGACAGAAAGGTAAATAGTTTAGAACGGCGTTATTGTTGCTTAAAGTGTATATTTGTGTTTAAATTATTTTTTTAAATAATAAATTATATTTGTGTTAAACAAAGGTAGTAAATAAATATCATTTTGTTTCGCAGTGTTTCAACAATCTACCAGACAAATTACATTGTTTGATAAATACATAAGTTTTGTCCCTAAACATTTTCTAACAGATTTCTTTGTTATTATAGTTTATATACCTATAATAACTAAAGTATAACTGAGCTTATATGGCAAGATATTGATAATAATAAACATGCAGTTACATGCACACTATAAAATAATTACAAACCAGTTCTCAAAAAAATACCGTATATAAATATATTTATATATACAGTATATATATATATATATATATATATATATATATTAAAAATACATATATACAGTTTATAAAATGTTGTGAATTTAAATACTGTGTATTTAAACATGCGTAAAACATTTTAATCAATAAAAGTGACTGAAATGTTATTAAAACCACGAAACGAACATTTACAAGATATGCTACTCTTTATATTCCACTATGTTTATCAAAATATTCATCATTTAATTTAGCGGCACATGGGTCCATCTCAACTTTTCTGGTTTGCACTGTAACTAAGTTAGCAAGCCTAATCCTCAATGTGGATTCACATTGCTAAACTTGCAATACACAATAAACGTGTAGAAAATTTAATTTCATCTTTTCATTAAACAATTGCTGCTCACACAGATATATTCCATGAGTAACATACATATAGTAATCTTTACGTTATTAAATAAAGTCATATAATAGGATGATCACATGTAACTATAAACTGGTTGATATCAGTAAAGAATATTATTACTATGCAATATATATATACTTTAGAAAAGCTGTATGTTTGTTATAATATTCCTAATTTCTAATAGAAAAGGTTAACCAAACCTTAACCCTAGCCAAAATAAACAGAGTGAAGAAGTATTCAAACAATTGTTTCAAACACTTCCACCATGAGTAACTTATCTTGTTTTATAATAGGAATCATTTAATATATTATTTATAAGTAAAGTAAAGCATAAGTTAATAATAAAATGAATTTGACATAGTAGAACATATGTATCCATTCAATTAAATTATTTAAATAAAGTTTCTATTATAGTTTCGAATTTGAAGAGGAAAAATATATGGATATGTTTTTATACCAAGATTTTGACCAAAAAAATCAGATTCACTTTTTAAAATAAAACATATTTTATATTTAACAATATTTCAAAGCACAAATGTGACGGCAAACTGAAAGAAATCGACATGCATCATCAAAAGCAACCGTTTCTCTTGTAGGTAATACAAAACTTAGTGGAACAACATATTTACCTTCGCATTTTATTATACAACCTTTAACATGTAAAAGATAATTGTTTTAAAACTTAAAATAGGTGTATATAAATATTTAAAGAAAATCAAGAGAATTTTTCAACTAAACTTAAATAGTGATATACGTTATGATAAATATGGATTGAAAAAGAATAAATGCAGATTATACATTAAATGACAGTATATATTTACCATAAATAAAAATTAGAAAAGATGTAAAGAACTATGTTAAAATTATATAAATTTTGAAAAACACATTAATCGACAAGTAAATCCATCTATAGACCGGTTTCGAGACATTTTCCGTTATTAGCACATAGTGGGAATCCAGCGAACTGTGAGCGAACCCACTTACCACCAGGCCACATCCTCGCCTTTCAACTACCGTGTCTAACTTGTAATATGACCCCTTCACAGCAATTGTGCAAATGCACATAATGCTTATAATTGGGAGGAAACTACACAGATAAAAAAAGACTTTATACTAAAAAGCGAACTTCTACTTGAATTACGTTATTACATAATTTCTTCTACGAATTACATATTATCTACACATTTGAGAAACGTGTGTGGAATTTACATAAAACATCACAGCTTTTAAAAACTCAAATGTTGCTGTTACACTTATATCATGTACGTAATATTATCCAAATAGGATTTAAACAAAATAATTTTCAGCTGGTGAAATTAGCTATCATATGCTTATGAAATATAATCATTTTATAAGTACTTTATTCCAACAAAAAACAAATTCAAAAACAAATTTATAATAATAGCAACAAACATGCAAACAATAGCTAACTTTAAAGTATATATTATTTATCTACCCAAAAAATGTACACTGACATTGTTACTGACTATTATCATATTGAACTTCACCAATCAAAAAAGTATGCAAGGATAGACTGCGGACACGAATGAAAGAAGGAGTGTAATATAATACTAATACTCATAATCATCTACAACTGTATTGTAGTGTTAATATACGCATGGTAAGCCAAATAAGAGGATGTTTAGTTTAGACAAAATAAATAACTTGAATTCTGAAAAACAAATAAGATAAAGTAAAGGTCACAATTTAACAAGAACACTCCACTCAAATGTTGCATGCGTAATTTATGTTCATTTAGTACTATACCTATTGAATAGAGAACAATTAATACTATGCATTAGAGAAGCATTAAAAAACGTTTTCCATTGAAACAACCACAACAAATAATTATATTATTTCAGAAAATTTATTTGACAGTAATTCCTAAAAAATAAGCTCAACATTTTTGTTTAACCGAAAGCATCCGTTTAACGCAATAATAGCAGATTTATTTCCAGACTATTTTGGAAGTATAATCTTTTAATAATCACAATATTTAAAGGAAATATATTAAATTAATTATAGGATGAAAATATTTAAAACAATAACTTGTTTTAAAAGAAATCCTAATTTGATCATGATAAATAGTTCGATAAAAATAGTTAGAAAAGTGTTTAGAAATTATAAAATTTAAATTAAGTAAAACAATCACGCTTTAAATACTAACACAAAAACCACACCGCTTTAACAGATAATGCATTAGGACCGGTTACATAAACACGAAAGAGCACCCTATGAAACAGACAGATCAAGTACAATTGATGTGAGACAATCACTATATCATGCACAGTGTTAAATTCATGTCCATAGCAATAATTACCATTTCAGCCTTATTCTAAAGTTGTTACATGCGTACAAAAAAGTATGTTGTAGAAAACAATTAATTTAAATTATAGGAAAAAAACATGTATGATTTTAAAATTAAAATATATTCATTAGAATAAAACGTATCATTTATTATGATAAATATATAATATTTAAATAGGTAAACATTTAAAATAAACATTTCACAAAACATTACACTTTCTATATAAAAGAAGTATATATTTAGTTATACTACTTATAAGAGATAAAACAAAAGCGTAAGTTGATTCATTATGGAAAAGGATAAGTTCCAGGTATCTTTTGTGTAATATATAAACAATATATAAACATTTTACATATACTTTGTAATAATACGAATATATAGGATAGGTTATATTTAGTTTTTTTAGAATTTATTTATTTAACAAGTTTATCAGATGTGACAGATGTGGTTATACTGTTTGTGTTTTAGAGTAAATGAAATAAAAACACATAATTACTAAAACGTACGTTTCGGTTTATTGTAAACCTTTTTCAAGCAGATAACAATAATTAAATTAATTAATATACAAAATAATACATTATTTAATATATAATTATGATAACTTAAAATATATTACAATTTGAAAAATTTAAGATTCAAACAATATGTAAAATAGGTAGATGATTTCAACGTCAATTTAAAAATTATAACAAAAAATCCATCAGATATAGTTTAATATAGCTTTATCTGGCTGGTAATGTAGTAATATGGTATCTATGACGACCTTTTGATTGTTTTTTTTTAATTTATTCAATTTTAAAGATAAAAGGTTACATTTGCATCTTAAACGATGCTTTGCAAATTCTACTTTCTTTTAATTTTAAGAATTAATTAAAAACACAAATGTAAAAAATGAAAAAAAAGTCTAGTGAAACAGGCCATTAGTTACAATTTAACGTATTATTATATGTTATCATAAAAAATATTTTAAAAAACAATTCATACAAAAATAAGAGCAATCTTTCAAAAAATATTTAGAACTTATCTTAAACGTGAATTCAAAAATATAAATAAAAGTGTAATCGTCATGAAATATATAATTAAAAACTGTATATACCGTAATATGTACAGGCAGGGAATGCGTAAGTGATAAATTATATAATAATCTGAAATTAGTAGATTAAAAAAGATGACAATGGAGAAAATAATATTACTAACAAAATAATATAATTTAGAAATGAGCAGAAGAACACACGATACGCAATAAAAAATATTGCTGTATCGACATGCCATGCAGTTATAAAAAAATTGTTATTAAACTATTTATGTTTGAAGGGGGTTGAATAGGTTTTCTAGATATCCTGGACAATTGTTTTGTACAGACAATCAGCTGTTAGGAAATCTACGAAGGAACAGAAAAGAGAATTAAACGCACTGGAACTTAGAGTCGAGTATTCCAGTCGAGGAATTCCAGTAATGATGACGAACTTATTTTTATTAGTAGAGCTGAGGTGTTCTATACTATACAGGACTTGTTTATCAACGGTAGATTAAAGATTATCCATCTCAGAAGTATGTTTTTTAACAGTGTTATGTAATTCAGTTAAGATTTGAGCAGAATATGTTTTAATTTTTTCGTGTAGCTCGTTTAAGCATTCGGTAAGAGTATCAGAAAAATAACAAGCATGATGTTTCTGTTGCTTCCTCGACGAGTTTTGATTGGAGGCTGAATAAATCTCATTGAGGCAAGATAAGGTACACAAAAAGTTGAATAATTCATAATACAAAGGATGAAAAGAACGACAAAGCACATTCAATTTATATTTAAACAACAGTTGAGAGGTGTCTGGATGTCAAATAAAGAATAAACATTAGATCGACAAGAAATACGACCTCTTTCCTCAACTAATCAGTCAACAGAGATGAAAAAATGTGGAACATAGGCTAACTCACAAAAAAACTTGCCACTTAATATCTGTTAAATATCATTTCTTTAGGAATAACAAACATGTAGATATGCTGCCATAGATATTTTAAGTAATATGTGAGGCAGTGTTGTACTTTTGATCATGCAGAATGTATTGATCACATAGTTACCCTTTAGCTTTTATTCTAAAATAAAAAAATGTAGGAACACAAAACATAATATAATGCAAAAAGTAATCTTTTGGAATCAGTTTATATATGCCAACCTTATATAATGCTATGCTAAAGATTGAATAAAAGTTACCAATAAAACAAAATGAATTACAGGAATAACAAAAGTTAAAATATCTTATAATAATTTATATATTAAAGATATGTTTATTTAAAAAAACTAATATCTACCAATTTTTTTAACTAAAATTAAAAGCGTTATTTTCGTAATGCCTAATACTCTACATGATGGAATTTTAACAAAATGATGCTTTCTAAATCTAACACATGCTACATCTACTTTCAACACTAAAAACATCATACAAGACACCAAAATCAAATTGAACAAGGCCCTGATGTTTTCTGTTGCCTTTTATGACCCTGACACTCAGGATCTGGTGTTGGAGAAGAAAGCTTCGCATTTGATGGGTCAATAGAAAAACCAAACATCTGGGTAGCAGATAGGATAAAGATAAGGACAGACCACACCCTTGAAGTCTCCAGAGTAGCAGACAAAGATTGAAATACTTCTTCGGAAAAATAGGTAGAAAAATACCATATTATGCTCCCATGACCAATCCATTCAAGAGGACGTAGTAGACCAATAATGTACGAAATGACAGAATGAACAGATTCAACAGATAAGCTGAGCCAGATCACCTGGCGAGCAACCATGTAGAATGAAGGATTTAATATGTTTCTATTTTACACAGATCTTACCATTACCAAGACATTAAAGGTGTCAAGATACAAATTATCGATATCGTACCAAAAACTCCAAGATTTTGCTGAGAAATCTAAATTTTGGCAAGACCCTATATAGTTTTCATTCATCATCGTAATGTTCAATATGCCCAGACGATGACCCAGTCAACTCCTCACCTGGGATTCTTGCTCAGATTGCCCCACACACAGAGTTGGACGAAGTCGTTCTTCCATGACATCTGCATGTTGGCCGTCTCACTGTCGGCCAGGTCTGTCGCCTGGCAGAGCATCTCGTAGCTGGCTCGGTCTAGCTTGTCGCGAATCAGTCGCTGTAGACTCAGGCTTGTCTGAAATGGGAACGGTGCGGTGTGAGGGAGGAAAACGTCAGTAGTATGGGAATTATGACATCTGGCCCATGAGATATAGGTAATGGTTCGGAGGGGTGAGTTATGGTCCAGATGACACAATTACCATACTACTTTAGTGAAGCATATTATAATTGTGTTTTTAATATTGCTCAGTCTATGGAAGACAATAAAATGTGTAAAAAACTAAAGTAACAAAGATGTTGCGGAATATGAGGCTTCAGTGGTTTTAAATATTATTTTGCTATTTATCGGGCCAAGTGATTATTTTCGGGAAGAATTCGACTTGAATATATTTTTAAACGCATAACAATTTCAATTTCTGTATTAACAATTATAGCTTTACTCTAGAACACTATTTATTACAGCATATAATCATAAAAACAATCACTTAGGTATTAGTATTTTTAAATAGACGTACATATCTATATGATAAGAGTAAATTAAGAATACCAAATGTATGTGTTATTAACTAGCTATATGTAGTATACATAAGAAAAGATATCAACAATATGAGTAAATGCTCTGTTACATGCCTAACTCGCGTGTAGTCGTGGAATTTTTTCAAATGGTTAATCTGAAGATTTCCTGAGTATTATTATAAATTTTGGTTGTGACTGTCTGCTTCAGTTTTTTTATTTTTTTATTTTCTTTCAATACTTCATCGACTTCCTTGTGTTATATAGTTGCATGAATTAATTATTCAGTGTTATTTAAGGTTTCATTTAATTTTGCAAGTTTGACTATTTTTTTTCTCAAATTGCTACAATATAGCTTTCTCTATATTTCGTTTTTGTTACTCTTCTTCATTTATTTTATTTTCCCTAGTTGTTCTTCATACCTCAGATATGCCAATTTCGCTGATTGTAGAGGACAATGTGTGACAGTAAAAGAAGAACTTGTATGTTTTATTATAAGTATGATTTTGCCAAATTAATCACCAATGCATTTAATGTGAAAGATGCCTAAGTGTTTCTCTTTTTTATAATGAATGATATCCTAAATACCCTTTTAAAATCACCATTCACATGTGATCAGGTATACAAGTACTGCACGAACCAATTTAACTAGTAATAGAACCGTATTCAAGTCATCAACAAATGTCCAGTATTGAATAGTATCCTCTATATGTAAATGAACACTTTACGTACTTTGATGTAGACGAGCTTCAACTTCGAGAGTACCAAGCTCCTCAAAAAAATAACTCCTGGCATTGTTGACACAACAAAATCTACCCATTTCTCAAAGTGTTTGTCGTTTTGATTATTTAAAGATACAAATTGACAAGAAATGAGAAGTGGATTCCCTAGTTGGAGGTACTCGAAAAGGTTTATTGTTCCTATTTGGGGCAGTCAATTTCAGGTAATTAATTTTAGATTAATAAAAAAAATTTTTTTTATCGATTTAAGACAATATTTTTTGAGCTATTTAGGGAAAAAAATCTGGCCAAGGCGTCATTTTTCAGGCATTCAGGCCAACTTAGTCATTTCCGGGCTTTGACATGATGGTAACGAAATGTATATCGAAATAAGTTTTTTCTCAGTAAAAAACGACACTATCAGAATAGACCAGAATTATTCTCCCAAACAATTCCACAAAATATATAATAATTTCTACTAAGAATTCCAATTGTTATTGTTCGCTAACCACGGAACTATTATATAGTGGATCTAATTACTATATCGAGCACGAACTTATCATTTTTATTTCAATTTTATAGTGTAAATATTTAATCATTTTCCAACCACTTAAACCATGATAACATAGGAAACCCAATGTCAACTAACATTTGCAAACAGAAACCGTTTATAAAAATATTACCTCATGGCATCGTTGAATTTCCACTTCATCATTTGCTGGTAGATGTGTAACCATGTTTTCGAGCTCTTCAACCAACTGTAACATCAGGCAGAGTTTATACATCATTATAGTCGTCTACAAAGTACCTTAACACCAATTACATTTCAATAGAAAAAAATGGTACGTAATTGGTAAATATAAGATTTGTTAAGAATTACACAATAAAAGTGTATTTAATGTTAATTTTTGAAGTTACCGTTTTGAACTGCTACATCAGTTATTATTAAAATAATAATACCTGACTAAAGCATTAATTATTTATAGTTATTAATAGCTTTACTCAGTTTTTATCGAAATTAAATATAGGGTGATGTGAAAGTAATGATCTTTTTCTATCAATACAATAGAGAAAAAAGATTAATAAAAAATAACCCGACTGAAATAATTAATTCAAACTTTTTATTTGAAATCTTATGGTATGGTAGTCATAATTTCGAAAAAAAAAATTATATTTGCAAATAAATTAATAAATCAATAGCTTGGGCAGCGAGAGTCAATTGAATGGACCTGTGCGGTGACCAGATTAACCACCTCTGATATTTAATTAGTTTAACCTGGTGCATTCGGTGTGAATAGAACACGACTCGAAACCTATTTGATAAAATTGATTGAAAAAATTGATACGGTTGATGCTGAGTTGTGATAGAAAGTATGAAGGTCGGAGGCATCCTACAAGAAGAATATTTGGAATGTTTTATTTATTGATAAAACAAAATCTTAAAATATGTTGTACTAAAAAGTGTCTGTCTTGATCAACAATTTTATTTTTTGTCATTTAAGTTAATTGTGGCTGAACTTGATACTTGATAATTACACTAAACTTGATATGAAAGTTAAAATCTCTACACAAGTCAACTGCTTCAAATACGATCACGCTGCTCCTGAACTTACACTTGCATCCTACTCGAAGAACATCATTTATATATACATAGATAACTCTCCCGGCTAAACACGCACCCTGAGACCCAGCTCGGTGTCCTTCATGACCTGCACGATGTCAACTCGCGTCGAGTCCTCACGCCAGAGGTTGATGTAGGTGTTGATCTCCTGGGGAACACTCGGGTCCGGCGAGCCGTCGCAGAGCATGTAGCGATTCCACTGCAGAGGGGAGGGGGGTATTAGTGGACCAGAGCTATCAATTTAGTGGGACGCGATGCACGCAGTGAAACTAAGCTTGAATTGTATATCTATAGCTTTATATACATGTATCTTATACGTGTATGATATGCACGGTGAACTGTGTCTGAATGTCTTGAAATATAAATAAAAAGAGCATTTTTTTATTGCGAATTGAAAGCTTTTGTACGAAATTGTATTTAAAATAGTAAGGGTCAATAAGGATTTCAAAGTTATTTTTAATATATAAAATAAATATATTCATAAATCTGTAATTCTTGATTTTAAATTTGTAAAGTTACTGTGATGAAAAAGCGACGTGCATGTATACTAATATTTGTGGTAATATGTATTTCAATAAATATAATATAGTATTTTTTTAAATCAATAAACTATATACTATACTGTATGCATATATAAAACTGTATATTATACCAAATTTCTTTATAACTGAAATAATTATTGTATAGTGATAACACATGCATATTCAATCTGAAGTAAATATTTTGCAGTGTATTGTATTTTACCTTATCTTTGACCTTATTCTGCTCGCGCATTTCCGAGAGACTCTCGTTAAGACTTCCCAAAATTGCCCGAAGTTCTTCCAGTTCAGCAGCACGCTTTATCAATTCCTGTAACAGTTATGCAACATATAAGTAAATTAAAATAACAATATTATAGTATCACATCCAGCTTATAGCTATTATACTACAGTAAGTGAAAATTGTCAGCTATATATTGTTATAAAGGAAATCAAAATGTTTGAAAGTCATAAAAAGATAATTGTAAGCACTTAAAAAATATACAATACACTAAAAGATAAATATATAATTTCTAGTGAATAAGGAACCTCCTTATCGCGTTTCTTTTTCTCCTCAGCCTCCAGTCGTTCTCGCTTTTTGCGCTCTCTAGCCTCCTGTGCAGCTCGGATTCTCTCCTCCTCTAAACATGATAAAATCAATTCAAAATGTAAGTTAACGTCGAAAATGAATAAAATTAATACAAAGTAAAAGTTTGCTTAAAATGTGGATTACCCTACAAATATTAAAATATCTGTAAATTATCATGACTATCATGTGAAATGTATCCTTGTATATAAGCAGTAGCTTGAGCCATATGCGTAAAAAGATACAAACAACATTTTAGGGCCGTATGTTTAAAATCCAATGTTTTAGAATACACAACAAAAACGGACTTGTAAAGTTTGCGCACAAAAATTTTAAACAACAGTCACAAAATCAGAAACAACATCTAGAACGAAAAAAATTTACAAGATGTTGTAACAATGGAAATTTTCAGAAAACTCGTGTAAAGATCGGAATGAATTGATTCTTCTCATTCCACTGTTGTTATAAGTTATATGGACTGTAGATCACACTTAAAGTGAATAATTAATTTATTAATTAGCGCCTGTTCTTACAAGTACAAAGTATTCCATAAATAAAATATAATTTGAAGTAACAACAAATTAATGGTGTCATTGAGTCTTAACTAAAATTTATATTTGCTTCAATACAACTTTAAATAATTTAGAGTTTTAATCGGTAAAAAACCGTTAATTTTAATTTCATTCTAAATGCATAATAGTAAGATGTCACAATACAGAAAACTTACATGACAATATTAAACTTATATAAAGCGAATACAAACCTTCTTCAATACGTTTTCTCTCTTCTTCCTCTCGTTTCATTCTCTCCTTCTCGGCCTTACTCATCTTTGCACTTTTCGGAGGCTAATAAAAAATACACGCATGAAATGTTTAATAAATCAATATAATGGTAGTAATATAATACAATTTAAATTGATAGAGCTAAATTATAAATTATTCTAAAAATTTCATTTACCAATTAAGACATGCGAAGAACAGGGCTTTAGCATGTATATTCAATATATATATATGAATAAGACTAATAACAGGAACCTCATTTGTTTTTAATTAAATAATTATGAAATCTTTCATTCAGGTTCCTATTATTTGATAATATATACTATTTACCCGTGAAGATACATTTACAGATAAAACTTATGACAAAATTTCATTAAGATTTTTTTGGCTTTATTAAATTATTTTCGTTCAACGACTGCTATCTTTTGTATGGACCACCGACTCTTTCATTCGTTTATGACAACAAACTCTTCAACGATGCTTGGAATTACGACGAAATTGCATACAATACGCCAAACTCAATAGGACTGCAATCAAATCTCCCAGGATTATATTGCCAGTCATCTTTCCATGCCACCCGGCCAACCGTATTAGAGACGATAATTACCAGGTCAATACTGCCGAGAGCGTCAAAGTTATCACAAGAGACACATAAATCTGCTAGTTGACCGTGAAGACACAAACGATGAATCCACTAATTTGAACTACACATATTTTCGGCGAAGAAAGGCGAATCAAAAGAAGTCGTTTAACAAAATCCAAATCAATTTGTTGTCATGTATGACCATTTAAAGCAACTATCATATGTGAAAAGGGTGTTGTATTTAAAAAAAATTGCATCGAAAAATAAATTCACTAAAAATGTTAATTTCAAAAAATAATTATGTAAAATTATATTAGATTGGTCAGATACACAGTTCAATATCGCGATTGGATGACAAATATATTTAAATCAAAGTTGGTACTATAAAAATGGGCAATCTGCCAAAGAATTCTGCTTAAAGTATTGACGGTGTGACATTGATGTACCAGAATATCGTTGATACTTTGATGCCAATGTTTGTAAAATGGATACTTCAAATGATTTTGCTAATACTTTTTTAGCAATGTATTATATTGTTATGGAATAGTCACCCGACAATGTTCTTCTAAACATCTAAACGCTCAAAAATGTATTGAATAAAAATATGTTAATTGTGGCATTAACTTAATTGGAACCTTACTCGGAGACAATTATGTCCATGTAAATATTTTGAAGGTCTGAAAGTTCAGGAGGCTTGTTTAAAGGTAAAAATTAAATTGTTAAAATGGCGCTTATCCATTAAGCTGCACTACAAAAAGTAATAACGTGTTTCAAAATGTCAACCCTCCATTAAAACTATTTAGTAAACTCTAAAATTTTAACAAGAACGTTCGGTAATTCCAATTTTTCTTCCCTATTCAAACCCAATAGTTATCCAACTGTTAAATATATTAAATTGTAACGATTTAATCAAGATTTGATTTTATATTATAGAATTTAGTTGAGGTATATTAAAAATCAATTTTACACAATCAAATTTTCACAAAGGTTATGAAATTTAAAAATAACTTTTATATATGAAGCTTTTTTAATTATTATTATTACAATTTTTAATAGTATCTATGCAGCAGTCTTTATTCTAAAACATGTATTAACTAAGCCAGGAGGTAGTTTACAAATCTAAAAACAAGAACATCAAAAATAGGATAGTAACAAAAAATGTAAATTTAATCCATTTATACAGTAGCCCCTATAGGTTTATTGTAACTATAATATACGTGTATACAAGTGCTAGAAGTCAACAAAAAATATACAACAACTAAATTATGAAAAAATAATTTAACAATTTAAAGTACATACTACATTCAAGTTCATTAAGTACTCTAAACAATTAAAGTAATGTACTATATGTGCATATTCTGGTGTAAAATAAGTGTGAATTAAATACAAAACTAATTAATCTATACTTTAATTACTTGATACAATATTAATTTAGTTAAAACAAGTATTTTCCCAATGTGTCTGAAACATATGATAAAAAATATGATTAAAATAGTCCCTATCAGCATTATATACATTTATAATAACTCAAATAAATACACATATAACACATTTTCAAATAATAAAATGATAAATTTATAAACATTACTGTCTACTTTAGTCTAACATTTTAAATTTAATAAAAAAATAAGTTATCATTTCATTTGCATACATAGTACTATTGATAGCTCTAAAATTGTATAATCTTTTCTTAATGGAGTTTATGGCCATTAAAAATACTAATATAATTAATTCAAATAGAAATCCATTTCTTGGCATCTAACTATTTATTACACACTATTTATTATAATATTGCCCTTCTTTAGATTTGTCTATTGAATAAATTTTTTTTTTAAATGCAAGCAGTAAAAACCAACGATCAACAATAATAAAATAAAAGTTAAAATATAGTTGTGGGTAATTTGAAGTTTTTTATCTATATTAAAGTAAATAAAAATATGAACGATTTATAACTTTAATAAATTTATATAAATTGTAGGATTACCCCATAATCTTATATTATTACAAAATATTTAAAAGATTAATTAATACAATATTTTAACTATTTTGAATTAATAAATGATTATGGAATAATAAAAAATGTATGTAAATATATTGAAGTTAAAAATCTTTTATTTATAGCTCACTTACATAATAATAATTTTTTTATTGTAAATAGTAAAATATTTAAATAAGTACAAAAATATTCATTGAACATAAGGCACTTAAAATGTTATATTTTAAAATATTTAATTTGCTATTTAAAAAAGTATTTATGTAAGTAAGATACTGAACAGAACATATCGAGCTACATAAATCTAAATAATTCAAACTTTAAATAAAAACAAATACTCGCATTGTGGAATAGAAATAATAATTCCATATTAGAAAATAAACAAAAATTAATCGTTCATATTTTATATAAAACTCATTTGAAAATTTACAAAATGTTAACGTTTAAAGAAATGAAAACATATGCCAAATAAATCTTTATAATAATTAATTAAATTCAAATTTGTTTTAAAAAATTCACTAACTTAATAGGAACAGCATTATTTTAGAAATTAGTGTTTTTATTTTGGGAACTTTATTTAATCTATTATTAAAATTAATCAAAATAATAAATTGGTATTTTTAGATTACGTTTCCTTATTTTATTTCAATATTAATTTATTCAATTGTAAATGACATCATACTTCTTCATTTTAATTTAAATAAAAATAAGTTATGTATATATATGTAATTTTGTTAATTATATATAATAATAAATATAATTATAAATATAATGAATATGTAAACTATAAGTAAAGTAAATAAAAGAATAATATTTTTAACAAAATATTAATTGAATATAATAAACTGAACTTTTATCAATATAAAAAATTAATGTTGTACATAAAAATGTGGAAAATAGATATGGTAATTATGATATTATGTTAAAAATAATATGTATTATTGTTGATAAATAAAAACAAGTAATGGTCACTGTGAGGAATACAAAGGAAAAACCACAATAAAATTTTAAGTTTATTGCAATTAATACACAAAAAAACAACCAAGCTTTCACCTTTCATCAAGAAGGCATAATCATGGTGTGAATATTACAAAAAGTGTTTAACAGATTATTATTAATTTAAATATAATATGCGAAAAATCATCAGCCAATCATAGGTTGGTATATACAATACATAAAAACACATCTCAACAATCTAATTACAAGCAAATACAAGACAGATACAAAAATCAAAACCGATAAAATCTAAACATATACAAAGCAGCTTGGCAACACAAAAGTACAGACGTGTAAATTACAAAAGAATGCATAATAACAATGGATTTAAACAGATTAAAATTAATAGTAAAGGTATTACAGAATGTGGAAAATATAATTATGTTACAGAATTGAGAAGGAGTTTACTTAAATTAGCATTATTTAAGGGGATAGAATCCGTTATTTTAGTTGAAATGTGAAAGGTGAAAGTTTTTTTTTTTTTTTGTATATTAATTGTAATAAACTTTAAATTTTCTTGTGGTTTTTCCTTTACAATATGTATTATTGTTTAAAGATAGGTTAATATAATAGTTAGTATTACTTATCAATAGTCTTCAATGGGAATAATAATTAGGAAAATGAATTTCTATTATAAGTCTTAAAATGTAATACATAACGTGGCTTTTTTATAATTTTTTTATTATAAATTTTTATTCCAAATAGAAATAATAGTGATACATTTACTATGATTTACTGTAAATAGAATAAATAAATATTGTATAAAAATCATTTGACTTATTATAGATAAAAAATAATAGACAATGTTAATAAATAATGTTTGTCTGTGGATCCGTCAGTTATTAGTTTTATTAGTTGTAGGTTTCCTGAAGCAGTATATTTTAAAATAAAAAATAGAAGACAAAGCACAAGCTGCTGTAAAATAAATATATTTTTACATAAATTTTCGGAAAAAAACTTCCCTTATCAAATGTGATAA